>OY992889.1:19919741-20152241 GCA_963921405.1 Cepaea hortensis
TAGCAGTCAAAGATGCGATCGAACACTTGACAACAGAGGCAGGACATCTGGTGCATGATAGAAAGTTAATTCCAAGACAGTTATGGGGCAAGTGTTCTACACAGAACAAGCCACTGGTTGGGTATGGTGGATGATGACGTCATCAAATAATCGCGACTGGGCATTCATCGTAGCAGCAGTCCTCCGGCTGTGTCCGCATATATCCATCCATCATATGCCATGCCGATAAACGTGGTCGGTCATGTTTTGCCATTTCACTCGATCACCTTAGTGGTGGATCAACTCTGTGTTTCTGTCTCGACCATGCCACATGGCCAAGCCATCCAGGTATTTACTTCTCAGTCTTTCCCTTGGTCTCTTCCCTTCGGCTTAGCAAGGTGGAGAAAGGAATGTTTCGTATGGAATGGCTCTCGTCGCTTCAGAGGTCACAGATCGTGAGAATTGTTTGGGTATTTTGCCTTGGCCATGCGGGTGTACGGGGAAATGAACAGCCTGATATGCTAGCAGGGAATGCACCTCTTGGTGGGATTTTGCCTATGGACAAGGGGCAGGTGGTCGTGCGCTTATGGAACCAGGTGGAGAAGGCACAGGAACAGATTGAGAACCCATATGTGGAAAGAATGAGATTGCGGGGGATCAGCCAGGGTTCTGGAAGAATCTCAAAACTTAGAGGGAAGACCAGGAGAACGTTTCATCAGATAGCGGTGGGTACGATTAGTAGTATGACTCTTCGCTGGCTGTTGAACGAGGGGACGGAGCACGTATGGGAATGTCCTGAGTGCAGTGATGTCGGTTCTTGACTCAACTCAACTCAACTCAACTCTTCCCTTCGATTTTGCCAGTTGCCATCAAGTTCTCCAATTAATTTCTTCTCATAACATGCCCAAAGAATTTTGGATCTTCTTTTGTTTCTTGAAAGACTTGTTCGTTGGTTTTTCTGTCTGTCCATGGTATTCTTTACATTTTCCTCAGAAACCACATTTCCACAGCCATCAGATGTTTTTCAGCTTGTCTGCTCATTGTCCACGCTTCTCTTCCATACAAAAGTATAGGTACCATGTAGCACTTCAACACTCTTTTTCTCGTTTCAATTGATAACTTTTTATTGGTCAGTATGTTTTTCATCTTGCAAAAGGCAACCTTCGCAATGGCAATTCTTGTTTTAATTTCTTCAAGGCATCTCCCATCAGATGTTATGACTGTTCCGACATAACTGTACCGATTCACTTGTTTAAGAAAATGCCCATTTATGTGTATATTACCTTGTGGTATCGCCTTCTTCCCAGTGACGACCATAGTCTGTGTCTTCTTACAGTTCAATTCTAACCCTAGCTGCTCACTGTATGTAACAACCGCATCTACTAAATGTTGCAGGCCCTGTTCATTGTCTGCAATCAAGACTGTATCATCTGCACATCTAATGTTATTGTTACATCGTCTCCCAATATTGATTACTTTCATACCTTCTACATTTCTGAAAATACTTTCGCTGTAGAGAGAACAAAAGATCTGGAGACATTACACATCCCTGTCTCACACCTCTCTTAATAGGCTGATTTTGACCTACGTCATTAACAGTTCTTATGACAGCTTGTTATATCTTTTAACGTGGCGTAAATATTTCACTTGCCTCTTTATGTCTTTCATCAACATTTTTCATTCCCAGTTTTTGGTGGTGTTAGTTTCCATGAAATACTTATGTCATGTGCTCGATAATTTCTTTGACTGCTAGACTGGTTAACAAGTCTGCCGCGGGGTCACTAGACATCTTTTAGGCGTCTGTAAGGAATGTGTTGGCATTTCTGTCGACGGCATTGTGTACAGTGCAGTGAAATGGTTTTACATCTGTCCGAGGTGTGTTCGGAAAAGATGGTGTAGCTGGCTAGAAAACATCTAGAAACGGAACAAACAACATCTAGGAATATCTAGACTTCGGAGCAATGGCGGCTGGCTGTCGCAGAATTGACCGGCTTTTGCCTTATGACCTTATGCAGAACTGTGTGGCTGCGGGTCTTCTAGTGACTGCCACGTCCATCGACGACGAATTGTATTTCCGTGGAGGACTTTTGTGTTGGCATTCTGGTGATGCATGATAACCATGAATTGTAATTTCGTAGAGGACTTTTGTGTTGACATTCTGGCGGCGGCATTATTATGCACAGTATACCTGTGCGGGCTGTTGGGTGTCGAGACTCCTGTATTTTCCACTTTTCACATGAGGCAGTGAGAAGCATTTTATTTGATATTCACTGGTACAGGAACGGGGCATAATGGGGACGACTCTTTGCTGTGAAGTTGGAACCGCGACTAACGACTAGTGACTAATGTCTTATGGAATGTGATCTGTGATTGCTATACTCCTTGGCCGTGACTTACTGGTCGGCGATCGTAGCCATTGTATAGAAGAAACACATATTAAAATTTGTAAATACACACTGGTTTGTATGAACTAAAAGGTTTATTAAAAGGAGAAGGCGGGTTTTAGACAAAACAGATCAACAATAGATCAGATATTTATCTTACGACAAATAACCGAGAAAAGTTGGGAATATAAAAGAGATCTCCGTAAAATTTTTGTGGATTTTAAAAAGGCTTATGATAGTGTCCATAGGAATAGTCTATGGAATGATATGCAGGAATTTGGACTACCAAGGACGTTAATCAACATGGCCAGACTATGTATAGAAGATACTTATAATATAGTAACATATAATGGCAGGAAACCAGACCCTTTCCAAATAACATCTGGCTTGAAACAGGGCGATGCACTATCGCCGCTCCTTTTCAATCTGGCTCTAGAGAAAGTTATAAGGAGGGTAAAGGTGGAATGTGCTATTGGAGGAACATCCAAACTGCTTGGTTATGCAGATGATATAGATATTATAGGGGAAAATGAACAAAAGACATTGGAAATATTGACTGACTTAAAGGAAAAAGCCCAACAGATGGGGCTGATTATCAACCAAGATAAGAAAGAATATATGGTAATTTCAAGAGAAGGAACGGCTTAAAATTCTGGCCACATACAAATAGATAATATGACCATTAAAAGAACGGAAACACACAAATACCGGGGTACAATCTTCAACTGCTCCAACATAATAAGGGAAGAAATACAAGCTAGAATCAACTCTGGCTACAACATCTGCTAAAATCAAATGCGCAGTCTCGTAACACCAAGATCACAATATACAAAACACTGATCAGACCAGTTGTCGTGTCCTCCTTTAAAGTGTCGTCCCTGGAGTGAAGGGAGTCAACACCCACATTATAATATTTTTTTTTTTCTTATCAGTATCCTGGAGAATCCACCAGCTTCCGTCCAACACACTCCATCAGCCCATGGACACCTTTTCCTATCACTCTCTCACTGTCGTACTATGCCCCCTTCTCATACTTCCCCAACGCAACATACTCAACAACTCTTGCTTCTAAAAAATTAATAACGATTAATTTATTAAAAGAAAAGTGTAACGTATATGAGATGTGTATGCGAAGAAAATGCGTGATGTGTTCTATACTGTGTGTATGATCGGACTTTCAGATAATAGCATAGTCAGTTCATTGCAAGGGCACACCACAGCACATTAAATCAAACCAGTGCACTTCACCCGGTGTTGAAACCCTCTTGCCGGATACTGACTGTCATCTGTAGCCACCTGGTAATCCATCTTCATGATCATCCGAAATAAATACTGTTTGTAAGTACAGATTGATTACGGACTGATTGTCAACTAACTTTGTAAGTTCCTATCGGTCCTACAGAATGCACAAATCCTTTGTAGTGTATTTAGGTTTTACTGTTAATGTTTCTACACTTGATCCTAACTAGTGTTCATATAGGTTCAAGTATATGTCCTATGTAATATTTCACTGGAATCTAGCACACTATGTGACTTATCCGTTAATGTTCTCGTTCCTTAAACAATGGTTGTCTGATGTGTGATATATCAACAATCATCACCCATCCTATGTGAACCATACCACGCAGGAGTCGTTATATTGGCTGGCTCTTCTGGGCCATGCCATGGTGAACCCTTCTGAGTATGAGTCCAGCGTCAACATATACCATCTTTCTTCTCGGACGTTATTCCTTTTCCGTAAGAATCATTTAGAGTCCAACTGGTGGTCATCCAATTGGAGTGCACTTCTTCAAAACCAGTGTTGAGTTTCCTAGTAACTGGTGGGGAACCTGTGGGAAAACCAACACATCATGTGAGAGCACTAGTCACTGATCCTACCGGCTGGGTGTAAGCTTATTACCCTGCTCTGTTATTTTACAGCTAACTACTCTTTCAGAGAGCCTTATAGCTTCTCACCTAAGTCCGAATCAGGCTATGATAAGAAAAGACCAATAAACAGAGTGCAACCTCAGTATTCTATTCACCTTAGCAGAGCCAATATCACTATTCTACTCTAACTAGTTTTCCACTAACAGTGCTAATCATCACACTATAGGTTTGACAAGGCTACAGTCTATATTAATTAGAACTAAAAGACTATATTGACTACCTTATGCAAAACCGCCTCATTCCCGGGATGGCTACTACACTTTGCCATAACGACACATGCTAGTTAATCTAGAATTAATCTAACACTGTAGAGCTCTCCCACAAACACGTCCATCATAATCCACGGTTTTGGTCAACTCCCTTTCTCCCAATCATGGTTTATGGCAAAACCTAAAATTGGTCACGTGATATGGGTGACGTCCTGAAGGTGTTATTTGCTCATATCATCCATTGTCAAGAATCGATTTTCTCCTGCCTAGTCACTGTCAAAGTTGTCATCACTTGTTTCGACTCCCCCAACAAACTAACGAGTTACTGTATGATCCCAACAACAGTTTTCCCCAACACGCTGCCAATCTTCTTGATGTTCCGGAGACTAAGAATTGACAGAGGTACTGTTTACTTCCGTGCTGAGTACTTCCGTTTTCCCTCTGATTTGTTTATAATCTGTCAAAGAGATGTATGATTCAGCGCACTCACTTCCTCTATACATCTGCCACTGTTAATTTAGCCGGACATGTGATGGTCGACATCCGATTGCCACCATGATCCCACGGGTTCCATGTGTATTCAAATGTTGACAAACTGTCAAGGCGATGCCGGGATTCGTCTCCCTCACTTCCGAGTGTTGCCAATCCGTCAACCAGATGTACACGTGCCGCTACAAATATGAATGTTTTCTCTGTATTCGTTGAAACAATTGTCGCTTAGCAGATCGTCCGTTTGATCAGAAAGCCTCTATAATAATCATTGGTTAAACGCAAGGTTTTATTTTGTGACACCAGTTGTGCTGTATGGCTCTGAAACCTGGAGTACAACTAAATGAGACGAAGCCTTGTTACAAACTTTTGAGAACAAAGTCCTAAGACGTATCTTTGGGCCCATTAGGGATACACAAAGTGGAGAGAGGAAAAGAAGAAGCAACAAAGACATTTATGATCTGTTTAGGTTCCCGCTAATCACTGGTATTATGAAGGCTAATAGACTACAATGGCTGGGGCATATAGAAAGAATGGAAGATAATAGGGAAACAAAACTCGCTTACCCTCAAGAAATAAACGACTGTAGACCCCGAGGTAGACCAAGAAGACGGTGGAGAGATAATATACATACAGACCTACAAGCACTTGGAATCAACGACTGGCAAGAGTAGGTCAACCAGGGAGAAAATGGAGACGGATTGTATCTGCAGCAAAGAACCCCAATGGCTCGGAATGCTGAAGAAGAAGAAGAAATCTAATTAAAATATTGGAAAGGGACATAACAACATAACATTTGTCTGAAGGGACATTACTGAAAATAGTATGAATTTGATTTAAATAATTGTAGTATTTATCTAATCTTTTATCATATTTTCATAAAAGTTAGTAACAGTTATAGGTATAATAAATAGTAGGACAATAATATATTACAATATAAGTCTTTTTTCATTTTTTTGTGTTAAAGTAATAACTTGATGTTACATGTGTGAGAATTTTATAACGAACTAGCTGACCCGGCCCGGCTTCGCCCAGACCCTGGTGGGGAGCATCTCATTTAATTCATATAAGTAGTCATATAAGTTCTCGTTCCCGTTACCGACTATCTGTCTGTCTGTCTGTCTGACCCGGCCCGTCTTCGCCCAGACCCTGATGGGGAGAATCTCATTTAATTCATATAAGTAGTCATATAAGTTCCCGTTCCGACTATCTATCTGTCTGTCTGTCTGACCCGGCATCGCCCAACTCCTGGTGGGGAGAATCTCATTTCATTCATATAAGTAGTCATATAAGTTCCCGTTCCCGACTATCTATCTGTCTGTCTGTCTGACCCGGCATCGCCCAACTCCTGGTGGGGAGAATCTCATTTAATTCATATAAGTAGTCATATAAGTTCCCGTTCCCGACTATCTGTCTGACTGTCTGTCTGTCTTGGGTAAATGGAGGAGGGAGGAGGAAGAGGGAGGTGGAGGAGGGAAGAGGAGGGAGGAGACAGGAGGAGTAGGGAGGAATAGGAGGGAGGAGGAGGGATTAGGAGGAGGAGGGAGTAGTGTGGAGGAGGGAGGAGGAGGGAGAAGGAGGGAGGAGGAGAACGCAGGAGGAGAAGGGAGGAGGAGAGGAGGGAGGAGGAGGAGAGAGTAGGAAGAGGGAGGAGGAAGAGGGAGAAGGAGGAGGAATGTGAAGGGAGGAGGAGGGAGGAGGAAGAGGGAGGAGGAGGAGGGCGGAAGAGGGAGGAGGAGGAATGTGAAGGGAGGAGGAGGAGGTAGAGGGGGGAGGAGGGGGAGGAGGAGGGAGATGAGGGAGGAAGAAGGAGGAGGAGGAAGAGGGAGGAAGAGGGAGGAGGAGGAATGTGAAGGGAGGAGGAGGAGAAGGGAGGAGGGATGAGGAGGAGGAAGAGGGAGGAGGAGGAGGGAGGAAGAAGGAGGAGGAGGGAGAAGGAGGGATGAGGAGGAGGAGGAATGTGAAGGGAGGAGGAGGGATAGGGAGGAGGGGAAGAGGAAGAGGGTAGGAGGAAGAGTGGAGAGGAGGAGGGAGGAAAAGGGAGGAGGAGGAGGTAGGAGGAAGAGGGAGGAGAAGGAAGAGGGAGGAGGAGGATGGAGGAGGGAGAAGGAGGAAGAGGGAGGAGGGGAAGAGGAAGAGGGTAGGAGGAGGAGGAGGGGAGAGGAGGAGAAGGAGGAGGCAGAGGGAGAAGAAGGAAGGAGGAGGAGGAAGGAGGGAGAATGAGGAGGGGAGGAAGGAAAGGGAGGTGGAAGAGGAGGAGGAGGGAGGAGGAAAGAGGTAGGGGGAGGAGGAGGAGGAAGGAAAGGGAGGAGGAAGAGGAGGAGGAGGGTGGAGGGAGGAGGAGGAGGTAGAGGGAGGAGGAGGAAGAGGGAAGAGGGAGAAGAAGGGAGAAGGAGGAGTGAGGATGATGAGGGAGAAGGAGGCAGGAGAAGGAGGAGGGAGGCAGGAGGTGGAGGAGGGATAAGGAGGGAGAGGGAGGAGGAGGGAAGATGAGGGAGGAGGGGGAGGGAGTAGGAGGGAGGAGGAGAGGAAGAGGGAGAAGGAGGAGGGATGAGAGGGAGGAAGAAGAGGAGGAGGGTGGAGGGAGGAGAAGAGAGAAGGAGAGAGTTCGCCATTCCGAATTCATACTCGTCTAGTTCTTCCCTTCTACACGACTGTAGATAACTTCCTTACACATAAAAAGATGAATTGTTATTGATATTGCCGTGGCATGGAGGAATATCAGCAGCAGAGTTGATCCAAAAAACCAAAGACTGAGATCTACGGAGAGCCATGAACGCCTACGCCAGCCGGCACGGCACTTGATGATGATGATTGCCGTGTGACGATTCTGTGTAGTCACGTCATTTTCTTCCCTTTCCCTAGCGTTTTGGTTCGGGGATTCTTTCATCATCATCATCATATATTTACGTACGTATTTTGGGAGGGGGAGGAGGGAGGAGGAGGAGGAAGAAGAAAAAAAAACTATGACAGTTGACAGCTCTGGAATGAAAGGAAGGCGTGTAGAAAATTTCATCTCAATCGGATGGGCCGTTAGCGAACAAATAAAGGACATACATATTTACATACATACATATTTACATACATATACACATACACTTTGTTTTATAGATATAGATTTGTGTATTTCTCCTCAATATTATTTTCAAAATTTTATTCAATCTTACTTTAGCTAACGGTGAACAGTTTTGCATTATTTTTGGCCTCGGCCTTTTGGCTAAGATCAAAGTAGTTCCTGCGCTTGATCTTGCCAGGGGCCGGGATGATCACCTAAAACAACCGACACAGGGACGCAGGACCTATAGTATGTCCCACAAAGAATGCCTTCATTCACGATCAATTATTTTGAAAACTGTCTGTTGCATCGTTATGAAATTTTCCCAGCAGTCTTATATTTACCCCCACCCAAGGAATATGTCTTTGATAGGTCCAAAAACAACTTAAATCATCGAAAGCGGCAACATTTCTTTGATGTTTTGCTGAACAACTAGTGATTTCTCGCTAACAAATTTATGTTTACAGTAATGGAAGCCCCACCAATTCAGATGACACATAAGGCGTATCCGGATTCGTATGGGAGTGGGTGCAATGAAAGAACTAGCTTAAAAGTCGACAGGGTCGGCTGCATTGCACAAGGTTTTTATCACATATGGCTCAGTGTCTTTCCGCAGCGCGGAAAGCGTCGCACAAAGCACGAACTCCGTAGCTCCAGCGACGACCCTAGGGAGTCTCGAAAAAATGCACTCGTGAAATGAAGGACGCGGCCCGGAATCGAACATACAACCTTCGGAGCCCGAGTCAGACGGCTTGACCACTTCACCACGGAGAATCCCGAGAGGGGTGCAATGTGTAATATTAATAAAGACAGAGAATTTACAGAGGCACGGGGTAAATAATTTGTAAATTAACAGGAAAGTAGAAGGAATATATTTCTTACCTTATTTTTCATTTCCTTCTTGTTTCTTCAGGTGCTGGTTAATAAAGTGTACACAAGTATTCATGTTAGCTTTTTATATTGATTGATTGATTGATTGATTGATTTAGGAATCAACATCACAGCATTCGGGGCATTCCCATAAGCGCTCCGTCCCCATCCTCAGCAGCCAGCGAAGAGTTTCAACACTAATAGTACCAGTAGTAATCTGATTATATGTCCGTCTCGTCTTTCCTCTGAGCGTTGAGCGTCGGCCAGATCCCTTCATCACTCCTCGCTGTCTCATTCTTGCCAGACCATGGTAATCCATTTACTCCTCCGAGGTGTGCACGTGCTCCCACAAGGCTGCAACCACGTCTGCCTTGTCATGTATCAATACTCCACCAAGTTCTGCAAAACCAGCCAATCTCTCCGCCTGTTTATTTCCCAGCACACCGGCATGCCCCGGAGAAATGATCCAGGCGATGCTTGTCACCCGTGACCTCCGAAGCGAAGCAAGCCACTCCGCACGAAGCCTGCCCGTCCTCACCCTCGTCAGCATGCTTTCTGAGTCAGTTACAATCACGATGTGTGTGTGTGTCGTATTCTCCACCCAGCGGAGATCCGCAGTGACCGCCTCCACCTCCATTCTTAAGGTGGATGTTGTGGTATCATATGCCAGGCTCTCCTGCCCCAAACGTCGACCATTGGCTTTGGCTATGAACCCCCAGCCACTTTTCTCACCTCTTGACACCGAACCATCTGTGTAGATAATCACATCACCCGAGTGAGCATTGTCCTGAATTAGTTGCCGGATTTCCACTTCCAGTGGCCCCTGCTGGCCACTCCCTGCACTCTCGGCTTAATGTGATTATAGCTCTGCACAATTCTGACTGCTCCGCTGGCACTCTGACCCACTCCTCTCCACGCCTAATGTTCTCCAAGGGGCACACCTGTCTGATCGTATCCTCCGCCTGAGCCATCCATGATTTTCCTCTTATCAGTCGCTGACCCTTAACTGCGTCCAGCGCCGCCTGCAGTGGGTGGTCTGTGTCTGCAGCTACTCTGAGGTATGCCTTCGCCTGCATCACCTTGAGCCTACCAGCAACACTCGGCAGACCAAGGATGTAACGCATACACACTACTGGGGTGTCTCTAGTGCATCCCAGAATGACCCGCATAGCTTCGTTCTTAATGCGCTCTAACTTCACCAGCTGACTCTCTGAGACAGTGAGCAGACCTAATCCATAATCAATTACTGAGAGGATCAAGTGCTGGTATAGTGTGAAAAGCATTCTCTGCTATGTGTCCATTGCAGCCATAGTTTTAAGTGCATTGAGTCCGTTTTGAGATCTTGTCACAACCGTCTCCACATGGTCCTTGAAGGATAGGCTCCTGTCAAATGTGATCCCCAGATACTTCAGTTTGTTTTTTCTGCTGACATTTCTACCATCTATCGCGAGGTTTGGGACATCCGCTCTCACAATCCTGTTGTCCGGAGAGCACCACAAAACAGCCGCCTTTTCCGGGTGGATGACAGCACTCATTTCAGTGCACCAGTCAATCACTTTGTCTACTGTCGCCTGTAACTCCTGGGCTGTTTGTTCCCTATCTCTCCCCTGCCTATATGTAATAATATCATCTGCAAATGTTAGTATTCTTCCAACCCCTGGTGCTTCTAGGTTTGCAATCTTGCTCGTATACACATAAAAGAGCACCGGTGAGACTGCAGATCCCTGTGGTAGTCCCGGGGTTAAAATATGTGGCTCTGAGGTCCATGCACCCAGACGGAGAGCAACCCGACGAGAGTGCAGGACGGCTGCTATCCAGTTCACCAACCAGGGATTGACCCCCTTCTCCATCAGTGCGGTCATCAAAATATCATATCGATATCAAGCGCTGCCGCAGTCGTTTCTTGTCTACTCTGGAACCCCTCATAAACGTCAAAGGCAAAAGTGGCTGCATTTGACCAGGTATCTTTTCCTGGCCTGTAGCTACCCAGGCCTCTTGGAAGAAGCTTCCCGCTTTCCAAAAACTCTTGCAGCTTGACAGCGACTATCTTCTCTAGAACCTTCCCAAATGTATTTTAAAGGGTGATGATTCTAAAGCCGCTAAGCTTTGACTGATCCTTGAATGGTTTTGGGAGAGGGATGAGATAGCTGTGCACCCAATCCTGCGGTACTGATGCTGTCCTAATGCTCCGGTTAAAGCAGTCGGTCATCTCCTCCAGGACTGCATCGCTCAAACCCTTCATGTGGCCATACCTAACCCCATCGGGCCCTGGTGCCGTGTCTTTTGCCTTTTTCAAAATGTGGTTAACATCTCCCAGCTGTATGATGTCTTCATACTGCATATTCTTCGTGGTGCCAGATAACTCCTCTCTAACTGCATCCCTGGTGTCCGCATCGTTATGATTGGTCTGCTCTAAAAATCTCTGGAGAAATGCCTCCCCTTTCTCTTTGTCTGTTGTCATGCGCACACCATCATCTCTATAGATTGTTCCCACTGTCATAGGCCGATCTTTTCTCTGCATTTGCCTGCGCAGTTTCCAGAATTTTCGCAGTGTTTTATCACCTCCAATCTCCTTCATGAAACATTCCCATTTTGCCTTTTTGGCCTCTGCAGCACAGCGCTTGAAAACCCCCACCTTGTCTTTCTTGACATTTTCCGCTGTGTCCACTTCCTCTCGTGAGCTTTGAAGTGTCTGTCGTACTTTTGTTAGCTGCTTCACTGCAGCTCTCTTTGCTTTCCAAGCATGGTCTACTTCTGGGGTCCACCATGGGGGATGCAAAAAGGGAGTTTTTACAGTCCTGTTGCAAACCCCTTGCCTGAGGCGTCCAAGAAGGCAATCGGTCCTCTCATACCGGAAGGTCTTGCGCGCTCTCCCAGCTTTAAATTTCCTGGGTTTAGAGATCAGGACTGAGCATGGCATGTGATCACTTCCATGGTCATTCAAAACAGTCCACTTTACATCAATGACTGATGACTGGGAGACAAGTGTCAAGTCAATAGCTGTGTCTGCATCGCCAGGCCTCATTGCCATTCTAGTCGGCCTACCATCATTTATACAGACCACATCGGAGTCCACCATGGCATCCGCAAGGGAAATTCCCTGTAGATTTTCTCCACTACTGTCCCAATCTCTGTACCTTGCATTGAAGTCTCCACATATGAGTAGCCTATCACCTGGTAATTCCTCCAGTTGCTTAAGCCAGTCCCAGTGTTCCTTTCTGGCAAAACAGTCCACTGTGGCATATACATTTATGATGTTCCAACTTAGGACACCAATCTCCATTTGTATACCCTGGACCTCTCTTGCACTGTGATTCCACTGGCTCAAGTCAAGTACCACATGCTTCACTCCTTCCTTCACCAGCAGACCTTGTCCATGTCTCTTCTGCCCAGTCGTTGACACCTTGCAGTCTTGACAGACCAAAGTATGTGAGTTGGAATGTGGCCAATAGTCCATCACAATGTCTGGGCAGAGCTTCAGAGGAACATGTGGCGCCCAAACGACATGACCTCTCTCTCTCGGCCTAACCTTGTGTTATCCAGAGGAATGGGTAACCAATACGTCTGGCACAAGGTAGGCTGCAGACGCTGGCGGCTAAGCGTCAATCCTCCGAGACCTCACCACCACGAGCCGGTGGCGAGTTATGGCCAGACCCTGACACCCAAGGGACCCGGCTTAGAGGCGTTCAGCCAAGTCCCGCAGGTGAGGGCCTCGTACGAGCCCGGACCATGAGGGCGCGCACATCTGTCGATCACAAGTGTCCGGACCTGTGTAAAGCGTGCACTATCGTCAGACTCTCCACCTGACTTTAGGCGGACCCCGCGACCAGCGGGAATAGGCCCGCCAGAGCTACCGCAGGAGATATTGCCTGTCTATTTGCAAGCAAATCCCACATCCTTCCACAGTGCGGATCTCGCGACCGGCGAGAATAGGCCCGCCGGAGATTATGTTCGTCTGCTGCGAACAAATCTCTACCGAGAGACTGAATAAGTAAAGAAACGATAAAAGTAGTGGTATAATTCTGCCCAGTAGGGTTTATATAACTGGGGTACCCAGGGCAATGGTATTTGTCTGTATTTAACTCCTGGAGCATGAGGACATCAAAATCATATATTAGCCTCTCCAATACAGGACCTCTCTGCCTGGCACTACGACAGTTCCAGTATCCCACTCTTACATAGTTGAAACCTAGTCTCTCCACTTTTCGTCTTGTTCTCCTGGCGCCTGTCCTCCTATTTCTATGCCGTCTTCTCACACCATTTCCTCGTCTTCTCCTCCTCACTCTCTCTCCGCTAGCCTCTGAGGGATGTGTCAAGCGCAGAGCACGTGATCCGTAGCTCCGGCGACGATTCCCGTGTTTAAATGAATCCATAGGCAAAGTTTGGATATTGCAGGAAATAAACGGTCACCCTAGCATTGCCTGCTTGCTAGGGAAGAGGCAGGGGATGTCCCGCAGGAGTCCATACGCCTGTGCCACCCCGCACGCCTGCCAGACGTCCAACGTTCACGACCAGTTAACCCATGGCCATCCAGTTCCTCAGCACGCTGGTCCACCTTGAACTTGGGGGTTTATATTTGGAGTTGTCCGTCTCCTAGATAGACTGCTGTCCAAAGCTAACGGGTTCCACCTACCCGGGAGAGGGGTTAGAGCGCCCCGACTCGCTTGGCAGGCACGTCTCCGAGCATATGAGGCATTTTCTAAGGAACTCAGATCCCACCCTGAGATCCCGCCTCTCCCTCTGTGCCCACCGCCAGTTGGTCCGCGGCTGCTTATTCGATATTCGCAGCTAACCTCTATATCTAGAGGCCGTTCCACGACCCGCCACCAGTGGACGCGCTGGGTCAAGGATGGTCGCCCCAGCTTTTTATATTGAGTTGGTGAAAGCTTCCAAATAGCTGTGCGTTAATGTGCGTATGGAGTGACCAGAAATGATACAGCAATTTAGTCATCATGTTTCCATTTTTAAGGACCTGTTCAGCTGTCTGTGTAGTTTGTTCACACGTACACATGGATGACAGACCCGCTTTGAGTCTTCGTGAAAGACTGTCTACTCTGCTGTTTACCGTTCAGAGACGGAACATGATTACCTGTTTTGCACTATGAAAATAGTTATCAGTGTCTCTGTAGTGGGCTTTCTTCTTAACGACCAAGATGTTGGTACTCTTTTTATTGAAGTTTATAGATTGATTCGTATGCACGTGTGTTGTCCCCTAATCTGACAACGTGTTTGCTCGCACGTTTCTTGTTATGCCACAATATGTCAGTTTCCACCGCAATATTAATCTTCTGTTGGTATTCAATGCGTTTAGTGTGTGTGTGTGTGTGTGTGTGTGTGTGTGTGTGTGTGTGTGTGTGTGTGTGTGTGTTTTCAATACAGTTGTGTGTCACCGCTGAGGGCTTGCGGAATTGAAAATTCATCACGGTAGAATACAAACTGTGGCCATTGACATTATGCTGATGCTGTAATGTTTAGGGCCTGCAATTCGTCTGAATAGTTGGAGCAAATTATCGCAGTAAGTGTGTACGTAGATTAAGGTCTGCGATCTGCTCAGACCTTAATCTGTGTCGGACGATTCCAATAGGTTGATGACTGCTCTCGGTTGCATAATATTCAATCCATCCTTTCTCCAATAGTCATCCTCCTCTTTCAACACATGGTCCTCACATTTTTTCCAGTAACTTTTATCAATATTTAATAGCGCGGACTGGGTTAGTATCTTGACGTCAGACAATTTGAATGTAGTATTGGCAGCTGCCACTTGTCCTTTAATTTTAGCTCACACAAGTTCTATAGGGTTTAAATTAGAATGATTCGGCGGAAGTCTCAAGCACCTATGGCAATGCTCTTCTATCAACTTGTCGATTTGACATTTCTTGCTTTTTTGCGTCTGTTTTACAAGGGCCAACAACTGTAGCTTGAAATATGTTTCTGGAAATGGTATATTTTCCCTTCGGAGCCATATCTTTATTGCTTCCTTTGTGCTCGATGCCGTAGGTATTTTGTCTTCTTGGGCAACAACATTGTGATATGATGCATTGTCCATGATTAGACAAGACGGTCTATCAAGGGATGGAAGTACTGTATTCTCGAGCCAATTTCTAAATACTTTACCATTCATCTCATTATGACAATCCCTATTGTCTGTATGCTTTGATACGAACACGAGCCCAGCATTCTGTAGTAAGCCATTATGAGTACTACCAGCATAGGCTATGACCAAACGCTGTCCTTTACTACTGGGCACATAACGCTTTGTCTTTCCATCCATTGATTGCCATTCCTTTTCACTTGTGTGGTGCGCATTGATCCACGTCTCATCCAAATACACTATGTCATAATTTTCTTTGCGCATTTCCCTTATTTCACGAAGTTATCTGCTTCTCAAGGCTCCTAAATGCGGTTGCTCGCAAAGAATAATTCTACCGCCCTTGTACTTTCAAAAAGTGAAGATAATGTCCTTATAATTTTCCACAAAGTTGTTTTGGATAGCTCTATGTTATTGTTCTTTATCAACCAAACCCTAAGTTTTCTTACAGTCACTGTTTCTTTGGCATCCAGCATTTTTATAATGCTGGATAATCCTGGATATACAATCCTAAATTTTTATAATTTTAGGAGTCTCTGTGACGAAGTGGTCAAGCCTTTTGACTCGGCTCCAAAGATCGTGGGTTCGATTCCGGGCCGCATCCTTAGGTTCACGAGTTAAATTTTTCGGAGACTTCTGTGGGTCGTCGCTAGAGCTGCGGAGTTCGTGCTTTGTGCGATGCTTTCTGCGCTGCGGAAAGAGACCAAGCCATATGGGATAGAACCCGGTGCAATGAAGTCGATCCTGTCGACTTTTAAAAGCAATTTTATAATAGCTCGCCTTATGACATCTTTGTCAAAGCTGTCTACAATAATCTTTCTACCTACCGTTTTGTTATTGCGTGGTGGTTTAATTCCAGATTCTTGCACCCATCGACTCAATCCCAATGTATGCACTGTTCTTTTTTCGGAATTTGTAATAGTTTGCACGATTTATTGCCTGGCATATTCCGCTGCATCTCGTCAGGTACATACTGCAGAAATCACACAACTTACGTGAAATTAACTAGATAAATCCTTCAAGGCGAAATATACACATGTTCGCACAGTAATGTCAATTATCTACCACGGTAATTTTAAGCTGACTAACATGTCTTTCTGTTTACACAATTCTGGCTTGCGTTGATTGATCATAATTGCTTCTGCAAACTTTAACAAGCGAGTATTTTGTGTGTTAAACAACACGCGAAAGGCAGTGTCTTTGTCCACCACATGGCCGCTTTCGATAATCTGCCTACCAATTGAAGACGACGGGAGCTTCCGGTGTGTCGGCTCCACAAGGCTAGCATCTCCTGTGTGTTGTATATTGTTGACCCATTGAGGTATGTGTTCTGACATTCGTTTTTTAAGCTGTCTCTCTGTTCTACCAATGTAGAAGGCCTGGCATCTACATGTGAATTGGTAAATACAATTGTTTGTGGCGTACAGAGGAACAGGCTCTTTGACTGCTGGTGTAGGAATCGGTACGGTTTTATATCTATTGACTGGAGTTGCAGCACAGAATGTTTGGCCTACAGTTCACCTGTACGATTTGTTGTTCTCAACTCACGTTAATTATTGCTGAAGTTGTATTAATGAGCTGAGTTCACACATCCCGTTTGTTGCTTTCATTTCAAAATCACCATGGCTTCAGGAATGTTGGTGAGTTGGATGCCTGTCCCGTTTCGTGTCAGCAACTCGCATATACTTTTAATGAGCTGAGTTTACATGTTCTGTCACAACTCACCTATACAATCAATTAAGTAGTGTCAGTGAAATAAGTTCACATGTCCTGGTTCTTGTTAAAAATTCACCAAACTGTGAGTTATGTAGTAGTGGTGAGTTGAGTTCATATAGTCTTGTTTGCTCCTTGTATTTATTGTGAAATGGGGAGCATTTATCCCTCTTCCCTCTCTTCCTATCATCTCTCTCCCCCACCCCGATAATCTTCTACATTTCTATCTATTTATGTGCATGACTGCACCTCTTGAAGTGAAGTTTCGATAAAAATTAGCATTGACATGATTTGTTTTCATCGTATTATTACATGAATTGTAAGGACATAGAAAAGGAACTAATGCAAGCAGTAGAAGCCAACAGCGACGCACTATTTTGTGAAGATATGGAACAGCGCCGTTTGGTTAAAAGCATGGAAGAACTCATAATCTACATTCCTCTATCACAAGCTATGTACCAAGTACTTTACTATGTCACTAATAAGCTATGTACCAAGTACTTTACTATGTCACTAATAAGCTATGCTAGCAAAAAACTGAAAGTCAGTTGAACATGGATTTCAAGAAGTACAGACAGATTTAAGACTGGACAGAAGAACCATGGACCGTATCATTAACACGAGAACCTGTTACAGGCTCAAGAAGAAATAGCCTGGAGATAGATTAACAGCTAACAAAAATTTTGAACAAAAATTGAAGTACTTGGATATCACCTTTGACAGGTGTATGTCTTTTAAGGATCATGTGGAGGCTTTAATAGTGAAGTCTGGTAGAGGACTTAATGCATTGAGCGTGATGGCAGCAACCGGAGTGTGAGCAGAGGATGCTTTACAGGATTTTTCAGCAGTTAATAATCTCTGCCACTGAGTATGGTTTGAGGCTGCTGATAGTATCAAAGAACCAGCTTGAAATTTTGAAGCGCATACAGAAAGCTGCCATTACGGGTGATCCTTGGATGCACAAAGGACACACCAATTATATGCACGAGGCACATCCTGGGGATACCAACAATGGCGGATAACCATAGGGTCCTTCAAGCCAAATTGGTATCTGAGAGTTGCTGCAGATAGGGATCACCCCCTCCATGAAGCCATGGATATGGTCAAGGGTCATAGACTAAGACGAGGCTGGTCCTGCGTGGCACAAGCAGAAACATCTATACGTCAGGTGTGTGATCTAGAGACCATCAGTCGTGAAAAAGAGTGGATTGAAGTACTGGAAGACATGACAGACTGGCACAATGTAATAGTAACACTGGGTCGTGAGTGCAGAGAATAGGCAGCGGGCCGCACAGAGTCTGAGGTGCAACAACTGATGTTGAGTAACACACATCAAGGTGACTTAGTGAACTAACTATACTGATGGGTTAGTGGTGAGAACTAGACTGAGTGGTTGGGGTTTCATTGCGATGGCTAATAGACGATTTTTTTTGTTGTTTTAAAGGAGTCTGGCACATGAGGCTACGACCTCCAGCATGAGAATGGAGGTGGGAGTAGTTACATCGGCTTTCCGTTGGTTAGAGGAGACAACTGCAACACACATTGTCTTCATCGCGAACTCAATGAGTATGTATTGTAAGGTGGAGAGAGGAATGTTTCGTGTGGAATGCCTCACCTCGCTTCAGAAGTCACAGATTGTGAGAATTGTATATATTATTTGCCTTTGCCATGCGGGAGTGAGGGGTAATGAACAGGTTGATAGGCTGGCAGGGAATGCACCTCTTGGTGGTAGATTACCTATGGGCAAGGGAGAGGTGGTCGTGCGGCTGTGGGCCCAGGTGGAGAAGGTGGGGGAACAGATTGAGAATCCGTATGTGGAAAGGATGAAATTGCGGAGAATTGGTAAAGGGTTCTGGTAGAATCTCAAAACTGAGCGGGGAGTCCCGGAGAACTTTCAATCAGACAGCAGTGGGAACGATTAGTAGTGTGACCCTTCGCTGGCTGTTGAACGAGGGGACGGAGCATGTATGGGAATGTCCTGAGTGCAGTGATGTCAGTTCTTAGCTCATCTCACCTCACCTATACCACAAACTATTTTTTTTAATGATCCAAATTGGACACCCTCGAAACTAATATCATAAAATATGACTCTGAAGTAATATTGATTAGGCTACAATGTAAGAAATATCACGCCTATCTCTAATGTACGATATAAGTCATATCACACCAGTTGCCTTTACTTTCCAGAAAATTTGCGGGTACTCGGTTTTTTGATTGTCGACATGAGTGCCTCAAAGAGGATTCGAACACATGAACATTACACCAGTGGGCAAGCATCTTGGACCCTGTTGCTCATGTAACAGTACAGGTACAGAGGATCAATAACCAAGTTCTTGTGTAGTTAGGTTAAAGGGTTTATTGGTTCATGATGGTCGATAATAATACAGAGACATTTCAATATGATGTTGTCTTGTCCCCGCTTTGGCTGTAACTAACTTCAAAACAAACTACGTCACGACTTGAGTATCCTTCTTACTGTTCTATCAGGATGCTCAAGCGTGCTCTAAGCCTGCACACCTAAGCCAATAACAGATATGGTATTCATTCTGCTACACCTCTCTTTCTTTAAAAAGACTTTTCTTCTTCAAAAGTCTTAACTCCTAACCCCTTTATCCTACACCTTCTCTCCTTCCCCCAATAATTTCTCTAAACCGCCCCAAACTAACTCTATCTTAAATAAATATTTCCTTCGATTTGTAACTCTTCCCCGTGCCACATAGCAAACCACTATGAAGTTATACTTCTTCTTCGTTTCTGTCTCTTCAAAGTTTCTTTACAAAATTTATAGGTCGTCATATGAATGGCTCGTAAAAACTGTTAGTATGAAATCTCTCATTCTCTCTCCACACAACACAGGATAGACAGAAAAGATGTATTTAGAAAGAAGGGTAAAGAAGGGGTGCGCACCCAATTTATGAAAAGTATAAAGAAATAGCCAACAACACTCACATTTACCTCTCTTGCAAACGAAAAAACTTTTATAGAAAGTTTTTCCAAAAATATATCTTATGAAATTACATCTCTGTTCATTATAAATTAAGTTGATCCAAGTTTTGTTTTATATACTCAATATTTATATTGCCATCCACAACCCTGTCTATATTTCACTTATCTCACCTCCAACCATGAAACAATGTTCATATTCCATGAACATTTTAAATTAATTAACGCTGTTTATCACAGCTCCTATATTTTTTCCCCTCACATCTCATGACACGTCTCCTTGTTTATCTAACCCATATACCCAACCTTATGCACTGCCATTCACAGCCCCCTTTTTATCTATTCTCTATCAACCAACTTCTTATATTTGTTTCACTATCACAGCATCTTTAAACGTTAATCACGTATATAATATGGCATCCAATCCATATATATTCAATCAATGCTGACTTAATGCAGCTCCTATTTTTAACTCCCCCATAACCATTTTACTTGTGTAGTAACCCCGGCATATGTTTCCAACACTTCATAGCCATATCATCAACCTCTCTACTCTGATTATCACAGCAATCTTGCTAGCAGAATATACTCATAAACTTATTATTCACAAAGAGAATGTGTCTCTCTACTAGACGTCAATAGTTTATTAACTACTTTCTGAACGAAGGGCCTTATATAAAGCCCCTTGTATTGCTTTTATACTGGACAAAACCATAACTGTTTGTAAATTAAACTTAACTTAACTAATTTCTAACATATTTATAAACAAGGTAATTCTTATTCAACACACAAGACAATTAACTTAAATTATAAGTCAAGCGAAATAAAATCACAACAGGACATCATACCCCCCCCCCCCCCCAAGTTATTAAATATTATTTCTCTTTCCCCATATCAAATAAAGGCATCAACTCATTCAAAGGAAACATATTTCAAAATAATATACATACATCCTATTCATTGTTAGTCTCTTTTATGGACTAACAATAACTTATTTATCTATTTAATAAAACTCAAGAAGTCAAATCATAAAATCAATTGGCAATAAAATTACAGTAAAAATATACCACACTCGAATTTACATCCATATTAGCTATGTTAATACCTAAATATATAGTGTCATGTCTATTCTTCAAGACAATTCATTATAAGTATTAATAAAACCATTTTCTATAACAAATGTGTCATATACAGCCAATGTATTTCATCAAGTATCACTTTCCTTTTTAAATCACTAATTATCTTGCTACCTGCAGCATTCTCCATCGATTTATCTCCCATGTTTCAATTTCCTCAGTAACTCCAAGTTTCTTTGAATAAGTGCTATCTCCACTTCAATATCTTCTTCCTCATGTAAGGTATTACTTTCTTCCATACTACTATTGGAATCTGAATTTTCATCCATTTCTTCTTCATCTGTATGTCTATTACTAGCAGCTGCCAATCTTTTCTTTTCTATATCCAATCTAATTTTTTTTAATCGTTTCTTAACGACCTTTCTAATAGGGGTATATATTCGTCGCTTGATGAATTTTCCCTAATTCTTCTCTGTCTTTTCACTTCTTTTTCTCTCTGTCTCTCTATTCTCCTTATCGCTGCTTGTCTAGTATTTTTAAATGGAGCATCTACTTCTTCTTCCATAGATTCTAAACTATCATAATAACCCTCAAACATATTTTTTTTTCTTCTTTTATCAGCGTTTTCGGTATTGTCTGTTCCTGAGTATCATTATAAACTGGAGTTGTTATTAATTAATTGTCACATGGAAACATCCAAGATCCGGCCATTGGCACCAGCTGGACTTCATCATCACACGGAGACAACATCTGAACCATATATCATTGACTCGTAGTTACCACAGTCCTGACTGTGATGCGGATCATTCTTTGGTTGTTGCAAGGGTTAGACTGAGACCAAAGAGAATCTACACAGCTAAACACAAATCTAGCCCCAGGATTAATATTATTAACACTCATGATCCTGAAAAGTGCTTTCAGTTTCAACAGCAACTTGAAGACGCTTTCACTGATACACCAGAAAATTGTACAGTAAATGATAAATGGAATAAACTTAAGGAAACTCTTTGTAAAACTGCCGTAAAGGTTTACGGCACTGTGGATCATAAGAGGCAGGACTGGTTTGCGGCCAACAGCGAGACTCTGCAGCCCTTGATTGATAAGAAGAAGAAAGCTCTCTTAAGAAACAAGGAAA
This sequence comes from Cepaea hortensis, assembly GCA_963921405.1. NCBI lineage: Eukaryota > Metazoa > Mollusca > Gastropoda > Stylommatophora > Helicidae > Cepaea > Cepaea hortensis. The sequence continues at coordinate 19,941,612 of OY992889.1, forward strand.
GACCAACGCGTAACACTCTGAGTGAGCTAAGGCAAGCTAGGAAGGATGTGCAAAAGGCTGCCAGGCAGTGTGCAAATGATTATTGGATCAAGTTATGTGAGTCCATTCAAATCGCAAGTGATAAGGGAGACATAAGAAGTATGTATGAAGGAATAAAGAAAGCCTGTGGTCCAGTGATCAAAAGAAGTGCACCATTGAAAACCTTGACTGGAGAAGTCATCACTGATAAGAAACAGCAGATGGACAGATGGGTAGAGCACTATTTGGAGCTTTACTCAAGTGAGACCAAACTAGCGGATAATGCCCTCAACGCCATACAGGCTCTACCAACTCTTGACCACCTGGACACACTTCCCACCATAACAGAAGTTAAGTGTGCTATAAATGAACTTGCATCTGGCAAGGCTCCAGGTAAGGATGGGATTCCAATAGAGGTTATCAGGAGTGGGCAAGACACACTCACTATACAGATCCACCAGCTAATAGAGCTATGCTGGCGTGAAGGACAAGTCCCACAGGATTTCAAAGATTCAAGCATCATAACACTGTACAAGAACAAGGGTGATCGGAGCGACTGCAACAACTATAGGGGTATCTCACTTCTGTGTATTGTTGGAAAAGTATTTGCCAGAATTGTTCTGCGCAGACTTCAAGTCCTAGGAGATCAAGTCTACCCCGAATCACAGTGTGGCTTTCGACAGAACCGGTCTACCACTGATATGATATTCTCATTGCGACAAATGCAAGAAAAATGCCGTGAACAGAATCAACCACTGTTTATTGCCTTCATCGACCTCACAAAGGCATTTGATTTGGTCAGTCGTGAGGGTCTGTTCAAGGCACTAAAGAAGATTGGCTGCCCACCAACTCTTCTGTCCATTGTGGAATCGTTCCACACAGGCATGAAGGGTATAATCAAGTTTGATGGTGCAACTTCTGAAGAATTTGAAATCAAGAGTGGAGTTAAGCAAGGTTGTGTACTAGCTCCCACCCTCTTTGGAATATACTTTTCACTTCTACTGAAATATGCATTTCGTGATCAGGATGGTGGTATATACATTCACTCACGCTCAGATGGCGGCCTCTACAATGCTCAGAGATTGAAGGCTAAGACCAAAATTAGGAGGGTACTGATCAGAGAGTTGCTTTTTGCAGATGATGCTGCAGTTACGACCCACTCTGAGGAAGAATTGCAATGTCTACTATCTGCATTCTCCAATGCTTGTTCTGAATTTGGTTTAACAATTAGCAAAAAGAAGACACAGATTATGTCACAAGGTGCACATGGGGTACCATCAATCTTTATTGACGACGCCGAACTAGAGATAGTAGACCATTTTACATATCTGGGATCGGTGGTAAATAGCAAATTATCCCTAGATCAGGAAATCAACATCCGGATTGGAAAGGCAGCAACAACAATGAACAGGTTAAGAAAAAGAGTCTGGGAGAATAGGAAGCTTACTGCCAAAACAAAAGTCCTTGTCTATCAAGCCTGTGTCCTTAGTACTCTTCTCTATGGCAGTGAAACCTGGACAACTTACTCACACCAAGAGAACAATTTAAACAGCTTTCATATGCGGTGTCTGCGAAGAATTCTTGGTATTAAGTGGCAAGACAAAATCACAAATACTGAAGTATTAGAAAGATCAGGTTGTGTGACAGTTTATTCTATGCTCAGTCTTCGTAGACTTAGATGGATAGGACATCTTAGGCGGATGGATGATGGTAGAATACCAAAGGATATCTTTTTTGGTGAATTACAGATGGGTAAGAGATCTCAGGGTCGGCCTCTACTACGATACAAAGATGTGTGTAAGCGGGACATGATTGATACAGGCATTGATAATGCACATTGGGAGCAAGTCGCCGCTGAACGTGTTGCATGGAGGGCAAATATCAGAAATGGAATAAAGTCAAAGGAGAAAATTATTGCAGAAAAGTCACACACCAAGCGTTTGAGACGTAAGATGGTGCATGGTGGTGGAAATGACCACGTGTTCACATGCACCCACTGTGAACGGACATTTACAGCGCAAATTGGCCTTATCAGTCACACTCGCTACCGCCATAGTTAAAAGTTATTATGCCTTTTTAAAGCACAAACTATCGTCTGTCAAGACGGCAAGGTGCCAATGTATGTTATTAATTGACTTTGTACTGGATCTTTTCTAAAATCTGGGGGTGTTGTAGCTCTTCTGACGACTTGTTCATCTAAGTATAAGGCGTCTGAATAATAATAATAATTATAATTATTGTTTCCCTTATCATCATTATCTCTTCTTAAGTGCTCTACGTGTGCCCTTGCTATATGTCCCGTGATCTGGTTCTTTATAATGTATGATACATTTCCCAACTTTTCTAAAATGTAATAACCTGGAATCCAACGAGCATCAAATTTAGAGTTCCTTCTTTGCTTCTTATAATAAACTCTATCACCTACTTTGAATTCCTGTAATTTTGTATTCACGTTTCTGTACCTTTTCTGTCTTTCTCTAGCTTTAATTATATTGTTCTTTAACCTTACATGCGCTTTATGCATTTCTTGTATAATGACTTCTTGAAAATCTTCCCCCATATATTTACGTCTTGGTTTTAACAGATTGTCGATAGGTAATATTGGTTCTCTCCCGTGTAATAAATAAAATGGTGAAAACCCTGTGCTCTCATTTTGATTTGTGCGTATAGCGCTAAGCGCAGATCCCAGAAATAGATCCTAATCTTTTTCATGTTCATCGACAATCTTTGCTATAATGTCGTACAATGTTCTATGTTGTCTTTCGTTCTTAGCATTTGAAGAAGGTCTATAGTATGAGGTCTTTATATGGTTTATATTCAAATCTCTTAATAACTTTTCAAATTTCGTATTCACAAATTCTTTATCATTATCCGTGAGTACAATCTGTGGGCAACTAAATCTTGGTATGAATTCCTGTAAAAAAATATTAATGATAGTATCTGCGCTCTTATCTGGGATTGCGTAAACTTCCGGCCAGAGACTATAGATGTCCACCCTATGAATTAAATATACGTTCCCCGATAGTGTTCTAGGGTGAGGACCTGATATATCTAAACTAACTTTTTGCATAGGAAACTGAGGAATATCTGTATCTTGTAAGGGACATTTAATTGTTTTCATATTCCTTAATCTGCATTTTTCACACGTATCGACATATTTACAAGCAGTTTTAAATAAATTCGGCGAATAATATTTATTCGTAAGTGCTTTCACTAATTTATCACGACCGAGATGACCATTCTCATCATGATATGCTTTTAAAACTTCACTTTCCAAATGTTTTGGAATATATTTCCTTAACTGTTCGTTTCTTTCATTCATGTAATATAACTGTTCATCATCTTGCAAAACTAAATAATTCTTCTTATGTTTGTTTTCACCCGTTTCTTTTAATTTCTGTTTTATTTCTAAAACTTTTGGATCTAATTCTTGTTCTTCTTTCATATTAAATTGTATTAAATTTGGGTCTTCTGCTCTAAGTTCAGATTCTTGATCCGATGGTAAACTCTCAAAATATTCTCTATTTATTATGGCAGAGTCTAATATATTTACTTGCCAGTTTCGGTCGTCTATTTCCGGTTCACCTTCGTCTTCCGTGTTTCCTGATGACTGTGGATACGGAATTCTGGACAATAAATCTGCACATGTGTTGTTCCTACCTGGTATGTATTCTATTCTAGTATTGTATCCCTGTAGATTCAACGCCCATGTCTGTATTTTTCTGTTCTGCACTGGAGCTTCTAATAAAGATTTTAAAGGCATGTGGTCAGTTCTAATGATGAAATTTGCGTTATGTAGATAGTAGTTAAGTTTCTGAAGAGCATAATGAATAGCATAAGCTTCTTTCTCAATATTCGACCATTTGCGCTGAGACCTGCTAAGTTTATGTGATAAAAAATAGATTGGCCTTTCATTTTTAACCCCTGGTATTCCAGATTCTTTTCCTTCATATGGTTGAACCAAACACGCTCCTATAGCATTATCTGAAGCATCTGTATATAATATTAGCTGTTTATTCAAATCTGGATATGTCAATAGTGGCACTACTGTTAAGCTATTTTTTAAAAACTCGAACGCTTTTTGACATTCATCATCCCACTTAAATCTAGCGTATTTGCCAGTTAAGTTAGTAATAGGCTCTGCTATTTTTGAGAACCCTGGAATGAAACGACGATAATACCCACAGGTTCCGATAAACGCACGAACTTCTTTTACATTAGTTGGAGTAGGTAGTTCTCTAATAACCTTTACCTTTTCCTGATCTGGTTTAATTCCGTCTCTATTAATAATATACCCCAAATACTTTGTTTCTGTTTTTAAAAATTCACATTTACTGAGCTTCAGTTTAACATCATGTATTCTTAATCTGTCGAATACTAATTTTACATGTTTTAGGTGATCTTGTACGTCTCCTGCTGTATAAATCAAAATGTCATCTATGTATGCCAATGCAAACTTTTGCATGCCCTCCAATACTTGATTTATTAATAGCATATAATGAGAAGGCGACGTACGTACTCCAAAAGGCATTCGTAAAAATTCGTAAGAACCTGTGTGTGTACAAAAAGCACTCTTCTTTTGGGCATCTGGGGACATAGGTATACACCAAAATCCTGACCTTGCATCTAACGTAGTGAAGAAGGTAGACCCATTAAGTAAGCCCAAAATATCATCAATCACCGGCAATGGGTACGCTACATTCTTAGTGATTTTATTCAACGCCCGGTAGTCACAACAAAATCGATGTGAACCATCGGCTTTGGTCACAATTACTATCGGAGATGACCACTCTGATTTGGACCTTGTTATGATTCCCGCTTTTAGCATATCTTCTATTGCTTTTTCAACAATTTCTCTATTCCTTAGAGGAGTTCTGTATGGTTTTAAACTGATTGGTGGATGATCTCCAGTATCTATTTCCATCGTAACTGTTTTTGTCCTTCCCAATTCTAAGTCATTAATTGCAAACACATCCTGATTCTCTTTTATAAGTTGTTCTAATACTTTCTTATTTTCTGGTGGAGTTTTTAACTGTGCTAACAATTCTTGTTCTCTTGTTATTTTGTCTAGTGAATGTATTTGTGATGTATGTCTTCTGAATGGATGGATCAATTCATCATTCTGCACGTTCCCTTTTCTTTCGCGTCTGTGTCTGTTATTAATTCTTTCACTAGGAGTTTCTGAATAATTTATTCTCGGCATTTCTACTCTATCTGTTGCTAATATGTCATTAATATCATGTTCTACTTTGGCTATTACACACCCTCTGTATAATTTAATTTCTCTACCTGTGTTATTAATAATCATTACTGGAAAAGTTAAGTGTTTATCTAATGATATTATTCCATTCGGAACTTCTAGACTAGGCTCATCAATTACCTCCCTTTGCAATTCAGTGATTCTAACTGTGTGTCCTACTAAATAATACGGATTTCTTTTTACCTATGCCTGAATCAAATTAACCGTCTGTGGTTTTAACGTCGTAGACATTTTAACTCTAACCAGTGCTGATATATGCATGTCTTCCTCTAAATCTACGTACACGTCCTTGAATTTTAATTTATGTAGATCAAACAAAAGTCTTACACCATTTTTTATTAAAAAATCTCTACCTATTAGCATATTTCTATTTAAATCTTTCACTACATGAAAAAGATGTCTTACGTTGATTCCCCCTAATTTAAGATTTATTATTGTTTGGCCAACTACTTGTAAGTTTTGTCTTGTAACAGAGTGAAGATTATTATGACTCCTAAATATTTTGCAATTTCTCATTATTTTGTATAAAAAAACTCTCTTTGATTACACTAACCTGAGCTCCCGAATCAATTAATGTACGAACTCTATACTTTCCTATTTCTATTATACATGAGCTGGGATCTGTTTTATTCTCTGTAAACTGTTTGACTTCATCTAGTTGAAAGCATTCCCTACTCGTCCTACTATACCTGTTATTAAAATATTCTTTAAATCTTGGGACCTTGTCATTTTCCCTCCTACTACAGGTCCTATTTAATAGGTAGGGCGCCGGTTTTCCTGCGTTCTTGGACTTGTAAAACTTCTGTGTCTATCTTCAACATTCCTATTTAATCTGCTATTGCCATTTCTATTTTGTGTATTCGACTGGACACGCCTGTTACCACAGAAGCGAAAAAAATGTCCCCTTTGGCCACAACCCCAACAGACTATATTTGTGTTATTTGTGTTACCTATCGTCTCACTTGTAGGATTTCTCATTTGTCTTCTTCCATCATAAGCATTTCTGTTACTTCCTTGTAATGTCTGTATACCTCCTCTCCTATTCCATCCGAACCTTGTTTGTCCTATCTCCATGGGCTCTTCAATCCTATCTTCTCGACTGGTTCCTATTTCTCGTCCTACTCTCAATCTAAATCTACGTCTCAAGTTCTCCTCTTGTACTGCTATATCTACAGCTTGTGATAACCTCTCAGGGTTTTCCCTCATCAACTTAAATTTCAGTCCATCTGACTTTATACCATCTACAAAAATCCCGACCAACATCCGTTCCACCTCTTCTCCTCGTACGTTCTGTCCTAAGAATGCTTCTTCGGTCAGGTTAATCAACCTATCACTAAACAATTGTACAGTTTCTCCAGTGTTTTGTTTGGATTGTCTTAACACTGAAAACGCATGTTGGGGGTCCGTGATTTCAGCGTACTTATGTGCTAAATCGTCCTTGAACTGCTCCCATGTCTCATCTACCCTAGCTTCTAATTTCCTTCTGATATGATCAGAAACCGGTTCTGTCGCCGTCTGATAAGCAAGTTTAATTTTTTCTTCATCTGATGCTGACACCAAATATGCATGTTTCTCTATTAAAGTTATCCACTTCTTAAAATCTTTCGCCTGTCCGCTAAATTTAACAATTTCAGCTGCCATTCCTTGTTGTTTCATGACTGTGTTGAGTTTACCTATTACCGTTCCTACCCCAGTCAAAACTTGTGCCAGTGAACTTTGTTCTTCTGCCATGCTGAAATATTTCACTATACACTTATACAAGCAAACTCACATTTATAACAATTTATCTAAATGATCTTATTTAAATCACATTAAAAAAACCACTCTTCTAAATAATGAATGTTTTAAATTATTCCATTAATTGTATCCAACAGTTACACGTCTTCTAACAGTTACACTTTACTTAATTACCGTCAACCATGTCCTCCCTTGATTCAAGAGAAAGGTGAATTCACGTACGTCAGCTGACAATTTTCCTTGCCACGGTCACGTATAACACAAACGTCTTGAGTCCGTATTATCTGAAGCCATCCAAACGATTACGTAATTTCGGTGACATCCTTCCTCCAACGTCTCAAGTTTCGCTACTTTCAGCCCCTGGATGGGCCCCTACCTGCTTTGAAATCTTTTTTTCACCCTAAACAGGGCCCTTCAAGGCGTCGACTTGAAAACGGCTCTCGTAAACAACAGAGCCCAGAAATGATTCGACAGCGGCTCTCATAAGCAACAGAGCCCAGAGATGGTCTGACAGCGTCTAAAAGACATGGCTCAATCGATAGATGAATGAACTATTTAACTGCTGTCCTGGTTGTCTCTTGATAACAATCCTTTTCTCTAAAACAATTCAGTTGCAACAGAACTCAAAAAACTTGTTAACGTTATTCAGTTATCAGTTTTTCCACAGATCTTAGATAAGATTTGATAAAACGAGGTGTCTAAATTCATCACCATTCTAAAAATTTTACTGATTCGAGATGATTTAGTCTTAAACTTTTGATTGATCTCTGCAAATTTGATATGAGGCAACGGTTAAACTTGATTGACCTTCAGAAAATTTTTTACTCACTTGAGACAACGGCTAAACTTGATTGTAGTTCAACGCTGGCTTCTGAGTTCGCCCCAGGCGATCAAGGTTAAATATAAGGAAGATAACGGCTCCTTTGAAACATCTCCAGAGATATTGACGTTCAAAAAGAAACAATAGCAGGCATTTTCTCAAGGGCGTAGCATGACAATGGCAGTTCTGTCCCTGCAAATTGTATTTTGTGTGGCGGTTGTTTTCAACTTTTTACCAAACGTCAGCCAACTCCATGGTAAAAAAACTTGCCGATTCCGTTTTGTTGAGAGTTCTTAACGACACGACTGCAAGTTTCCATACATCCTCTATCGTTCCATCTTTTCATGATTACTTGTGTCCGCGACAAACCATGAGTCGTATCCTGGTCACGGCACCAGAAATCCTCCTGTAACAGTACAGGTACAGAGGATCAATAACCAAGTTCTTGTTTAGTTAGGTTAAAAGGTTTATTGGTTCATGATGGTCGATAATAATACAGAGACATTTCAATATGATGTTGTCTTGTCCCCGCTTTGGCTGTAACTAACTTCAAAACAAACTACGTCACGACTTGAGCATCCTTCTTACTGTTCTATCAGGATGCTCAAGCGTGCTCTAAGCCTGCACACCTAAGCCAATAACAGATATGGTATTCATTCTGCTACACTCACAATCAATACTGATACATGTATTTCTCACGCGGACACCCACTTACACAAAGTGTATGAGGAGTGAAGCAATAATGAATTTCTCCATAATGCTACAACTTCAGTTCAACAAATAAATGCATTAAGAACATTACATCCAGATTAATATAAAGAAGTGTATAAACATGGCGATATTATGTTATGTCTGATAACAGAGCTTCGTGATTAGATTAGTGTAATTTATAACTCGAATTCAATCAAATATGGCTTATTTACTTTTCCTCATGCTAGCGGGGTTTTGGTTTGTGCACAGTATTTCGTTGTGCTATTCTAAAGTGATGTGTCTGCTCTCTCTCTCTCTCTCTCTCTCTCTCTCTCTCTCTCTCTCTCTCTCTCTCTCTCTCTCTCTCTCTCCCTGCATCCACATACCTGTCTGTTCCACCATCCACCTACCTGTCTGTTCCTTCATCCACCTACCTGTCTGTTCCACATCCACATACCTGTCTGTTCCTTCATCCACCTACCTGCCTGTTCGACATCCACATACCTGTCTGTTCCTTCATCCAACTACCTGCCTGTTCCTTCATCAACATACCTGTTCGTAAGCAATCATGTATGTTGACCTGCCACTTGGCATATCAGTCCGTCTGTACATGTTTGAATAATAACCTTTCTCCTTCACCACATCATCTCCCCTCCCCTCCCCCTCCATCCCGCTCTGTGTTTGGGTGTGTCTGTGCATATGGCGGTACCCATTCATCACTCAATCAGCTCTTATCGTATCACTATCGCTAACTCTCTTTCTCTTTGTATTACTCTCTCTCTCTTCTCTATCTTCTCTCTCTCTCTCTCTCTCTCTCTCTCTCTCTCTCTCTCTCTCTCTCTCTCTCTCGGGAGTCTCCGTGGCGAAGTGGTCAAGCCGTTTGACTCGGGTTCCGAAGGTTGTGAGTTCGATTCCGGGCCGCGCCTTTCGGATCAAGAGTTATATTTTTCGGAGACTCATATGGGTTTTGCCAGAGCTGCAGAGTCCGTGCTTTGTGCGACGCTTTCCGCGCTGCTGAAAAAGACTGAGCCATATGGGATAAAACCCGGTGCAATGAAGTCGACCATGTCGACATTTAAACGACTCTCTCTCTCTCTCTATCTTTCTCTCTCTCTCTCTCTCTCTCTCTCTCTCTCTCTCTCTCTCTCTCTCTCTCTCTCTCTCTCTCTCTCTCTCGTCCACGCCCTATTGATCTGTTTACAGTTCTTGTACCATCAGTAAACATTTGCTTCCCCTCTCAGGCAGTGCTTGAAGCTGGCAGTCCTGGATGAGAGCAAAGGTCAAGGCTGCCGATCTCACTATTAATTGGTGAAGCAGAAGACGTAACGACGACTGCTGTAGAAATCATATTAACAACAGAAACTGTCACTCAACTAATTGGAAATATAAAGTTAACGGTGTCAGTGATAACGGTAATAATGTTGTCGTTTTTTTTTTAATGGTCATTGCTATAGGAAGTTTGAGTTGAAGAAAAAAACTCTAGCGCCATAATGGACATTCACTGAGAAAACCTGAGGATCTTGAAATAATATGGGTAAATTTTTAACTCGAAGTTTTGCCCGGGCAGCGCCGTTAGGCGACTCTTTTTTGATTTTCAACTGCCAAGAAATTTTTTCACTACCCAGAGACCAGGGGAAATTTTGTTACTAGAAGTCCACGTGAAAAAATCTCGGCCCTCACCGGGGCTTGAACCCGGAATCTCCAGCACTTGAGGTGGACACCACACCTCGAGATCACTCCTCTCTTCTCCCCCTCTTCCCCCCCCCCCCCCCCAGCGTGTCATTAACAATGGCTGCGATCGCCGACCAGTAAGTCAACACCAAGGAGTATACCAATCACAGGCCACACTCCCTACAGATGCCTAGAAGATGTCTTGTGACCCCGCGGCAGAGTTTTTAAACCAGTCTAGCAGTCAAAGAAATGATCGAGCACGTGACATGTTTCATGGAAACAAACCCACTACCAAATACAGAGGTTTAAAAAAAAAACGCTGGGAATGAAAAGCGTTGATGAAATACATAAAGAGGTAAGTGAAATATTTACGCCACGTTAAAAGATATAACACTCTTATAAAAGCCATACTGGAGGGGTGAGATTGAAAGCAAGCGAGCAAGAGGTAGACAATTATACAGGTGGGAAGATAACATCAAGAGATGGGCGAACAGCCGTCTGACAGAATGTACAGTCAGGGCGAGAGACGGACAATGTTGGAGGTCCATTGCAGCCAGCTTGCATTGTGGAGACGGCACGTGGTGGACTGATTGACTGACAACAGAGCCAGGACATCTGGCTCATGATAAAGAGAGAATTTGTAGACAGTTATAGGGGAAGTGTTCTGCATAGGACACACCACTGGGTGGATTGGTGGATGGTGATGTGAAAATATAGAGAGAAAAAGCTCATGGCTTCAGTCACTCACACCATAGTGCTGTTCGGTTGGCACGTCCAAAGAAACGAAACCAACATTTACGATATGAAGATATGTAACCCGATTACCAGATATGTGGATTTTTCACCTGTATTTCGCGACACGTGGATCTCCTTGTAAGGTATGTGCAACGTTTGTTGATGTTTAGTTCGTTTTTTCTCGCAGGAGTTTAAAATACCTATTTGTTTCCATTTCATATTGTGAAAATATAATCGTGACCGGACATCCGATTATCCATCGCAGTGCTTAATACTAATCCCCTGGCTGTGTCCGCATATATAGTTGTTACCAACTCACGTGGACAACTGATTAAGTTGTGTTAGCGAGTTAAGTGCACCTGTCCCCTTTCTTGTTCAAGCTAAGTACACCATCCATTATGTTATCTTGGTGAGTTGAGTTCATGCGTGGCGTTTATTATTTAATCAACTCATAAATACTATCACTTAAATTGTGTTAGTGAGTTGAATTCACCTGTTCCGTTTGTTTTCAACTCGCGTGAACCACAGCTTTGTGTTATTGAGCTGAGTTAGCATATCCCATTTGTCGCTTTCAACTCAAAATCACCATTACGTCAGTGATGTTGGTGGGCTGATTTCAACTGTCCTGTTTCATGCCAATAACTCACCTATACGATCAATTAAGTAGTAGTAGTTAGCTGAGCCAACCTATCCCGGTTATTGTCAACAATTAACAAATACTGTCAGTTAAGTAGCAGTGGTGAATTGAGATCACCTGTTTTGTTTGCTGCTTGTATTTATAGTGAAATGGGGAGCATTTATTCAACACCCCCGTTCCATAATTGTCTACATTTCTATCTATTTATGTTCATGACCCGGCCTTTTGAAGGGATTCGTTTCGATAAAGGTTATAATTGGCTTGATTTATTCTCATTATCTTATTTCTCCCCCCCCCCCCCCCCCACCTCCCCCATCTCTACCATGCACTATGTATGAAGATCTGGAACAGCGCCGTTTGGTTAAAAGCATGGAAGAATTCACAATCTACATATAAGTCCATTGTTCCATGTGGACACCAATCACCTTCAGATTGATAAGACTGTGAGGGTAAAGCCATACTCAGCTGCTTTGGTAGCTGTTTAGTCAAGGACTATCCTGCTGAGCTGGTGATGGACCTTACTATAACTTCTCATTGAGGTTGAACGGTGTAGGGGCAATGGTAAAATCGAAATCGAAAAACAAGCTCGTACACATGTATGTTTCTGTGTGCATTAAGAAAGTTCTATGGGCGCCAGTACTATAAAAGTGACGACAGCTACTTGTTTAAAAGGAGAAGAGTGAGTGGCACCTTACAGTCTTGACAGACCAAAGTATGTGAGTTGGAATTTGGCCAAAATTCCATCACAACGCCTGTGCAGAGTTTCAGAGAACATTTGGTACCCAAACGATATGTTCCCTCTCTCAGCCTTGCCTTGTTTGATCCAGAGGAATGGATAACTAATACGTCTGGAACAAGGTAGTCTGCAAAAGGAGAAGAGTAAGGAAAGAAAAAAGTTAAACGGAACACATATAATTAAAATATTGGAAAGGGACATAACAACATAACAGTTGTATGAAGGGACACTACTAAAAGTATTATAAATGTGATTTAAATAATTGTAGTATTTATCTAATCTTTTATAATATTTTCATAAAAGTTAGTGACAGTTATTGGCATCATAAATAGTGGGATAGCAATATATATAATGTAGTCATCTTTCAATTCTATTGTTAAAGTAATAGCTATATGTTACATGTGTGAGAATTTTATAACAAATTTGTTTATTTCTCCTTAATATTATATTCATAATTTTATTCACTCCTAGTTAGAATCCTGTGCCATGCATATTTCTTATTTTTGACCGTCCTTTAATAGGACCTGATGAATCTATTATGTCCTTCTCTGCTTTTGGCTAAGATCAAGTTTAGTATCTGCACTCGATCTAGCCAGGGGCAGGGATGATCAACAGACACACAGGGATGTAGTGCCCGGTGGGGGGGGGGGGGATCCTGACCCCTCATAACTTTAATCATTGTCCTCTGGCAGTGGACCACTATGATCCGAAGGGCTCAAAGTGAGACTTAAGGGCCCACAACAGAAACGCGGGGACCTCGCCTTACGGGGGAGCTTGCCACAGGAGGAATAGCCAACCCTTAAACTGTGTTAGTGAGTTAAGTTCACCTGCCCGGCTTTTTGTGCAAGCTAAGTACACCATCCCTTAAGTTATCTTGGTGAGTTTAGTTCACCTGTTACGTTTCTTATCATCAACTCATAACATATACGGTGACTTAAGTTGTGTTGGTGAGTTTAGTTCACTTGTGGCGTTTCATATCATCAACTCATGACAAATACGGTGATAGACCCTATTATAATAGGGTCTATCACCATCATAACAAATACGGTGACATCATGGTTTAAGTTCTCTTGATGAGTTGAGTTCACTTGCGGCATTTCTTAACAACTCACGTATGCTGTCATTTAAATGATATTAATGGGTTGAGTTCACTTGTCCTGTGTCTTGTCATCAGCTCGCGTACACCATCCCTTAAGTTCTCTTGGTGAGTTGAGTTCACGATTCTTATATAATCAACTCACGAATACTGACATTTAAGTTGTGATAGTGAGTTGAATTCACCTGTTCCGTTTGTTGTTCTCAACTCATGTGAACCGTGGCTTTGTGTTAATGGGTTGAGTTAACATACCCCATTTGATGCTTTCAACTACACCTCACCATCATGTCAGTAATGTTAGTGAGCTGATTCCACCTGTCCCGGTTATTGTCATCAATTAAAAAATACCGTCAGTTAAGTAGTAGTGGGGAATTGAGTTCACCCGTCTTATTTTCTGATTTATTTATCATCATCATGATGTGTCATGCCGTTAAGCGTGGGCGGTCAGGTTTTGCCATCTCACTCGATCAACAGAGTCGTGGATCAGCTCAGTGTTCCTGTCTCGACCATACAACGTGGCCAAGCCATCCAGGTATTTACTTCCCTGCCCTCTCCTTATTCTCTTCCCCTCGATCTTGCCAGTTGTCACCAAGTTCTCTAATTTATATCTTCGCATAACGTGACCAAAATTGTATTTAAAGTGAAATGGGGAGCATTTATTCACCCCCCCCCCCCCCATCGTTGCTTACATTTCTATATACATTTCTATCTATTTATTTGCATGGCTCCACCTCTCGAAGTGAAATGTTTCGATAAAGATTATAATTGGCTTGATTAATTCTCATTATCATATTCCCCCCCCCCCTCCCCCTTTCCTCTCAGGCAGTGCTTGAAGCTGGCAATCCTGGATGAGATCAAAAATCTAGACAGCCTCTCTCATCATTGACTGGTGAAGCAAAAGACGCGACGACGACCTCTGCAGAAATATTCACTGATATTCACTGGCACAGGAACGGAGCAATATGGGGACGACCCGTTGCCGTGAAGTTAGAACCGCGACTAACTAACTAACTAACTAACTAACTAACTAACTAACTAACATACTGTTACGGTGAAGACCCTAAGTCGCTCGTTGGTCCGGTCTGGGCTCGAATATATGTAAGACTATCAATAACAATCAATTCATGTATAATAGATATCAATTTAATATCTCGAATGCATATCACATTTCACATCGCAGAATTCACCATATCACTGAACAGCATACTCGTCCACTCAACTAATATATTATCATCTCATACGCCCAGCGCAAATGCTGTTCATACATATGTGTTGGAACTCTTTGCTGGCTGCTGAGGATGGGGACGGAGCGCTTATGGGAATGCCCCGAATGCTGTTATGTCGGTTCTTAAATCAATCAATCAATCAATCATATTCATACATACATCTCGTAGCGCTCTCAAACAATCATCTTAAGTATACAGTTCACTTTCGCAGCACTCAGTCAAACACGTCCATTCCCTTCAGCAGTCTAGTCCCGTCTCCCCAAAGCTGTCGTCTTTGGTCCCTCATCACGTGGTATCCCCCTCGTGTAGTTTGCTACTCCCCATGCTAGGTAATTACGTTCTTATCAATGGGACTCTCTATCGACCTTGAACTGGGGTCAGTCTGTCCGTTGCTGACTGTCCACGATGTCCAGTCTGGGGTCGTATTGGTATGTCCCCTTCATGGGTGTACTGTGCTGTCTACTGTCTCCATGTCCTGTCTTCCCATCCCATGTCCTGTCTATGGGATATGTCCTATGTATAAGGTCCCGAAGATCCTGACAGTCACTAAACTCAATGACAATACTTAACGGTGTCAATGATAGCATTGATAATGTTGAGATTGTTAGTGATTATTACTATAAGAAGACTTATCAAGAGCAGAAGAAAAAGCCCTGGATATGACATTGAGAAAACCTGAGAACAGTATGTAACTTGAGAGGTCACTGTATGAAATCCACAGAACAACAGAAACAGAAGAAGACCTTACACATATGGAGCATCACAGACAGAAAGGGAACGTAGGGGGAAGACGCGGGCGGAGCTGCAAGACGGCTTGGATTCACCTGATTAAAGGTCTATGCCTCAATGAGGGATACAGGGCGAAAGAAGGGGAGAAGAAGTCATTAAAGAGTGTTGCATATTTGGACTTTAGGGTTTCAGCTAGGTGTCTGATATTGATTTATGTTTTATCTAACCCTTACAGAGACTAAAGTATACTTGATTAGGACTATCACATGACTTCATTCACTCTTATAATAATACAGTACAGTTGATACGTTTAAACAAACTTACAGCATGGGGTATGATAATATTGTAACCCAAGAACCAGATATGTGTGTCAGTAAGAATGTAAGGTCACTGCCAAAGAAGATATCAGTCACAGACCATCTTCCTCACAGATACCTAGAAGATGCCTCGTGACTCCACGGTGGCGTTTTGTAAATCAGTCTAGCAGTCAAATAAATTATCGAGCACGTAACAACAGAGGCAGGGCATCTGAGGAACCATAGAGAGAGAATTGGTCGACAGTTATGGGGGAAGTGTGTATGATGGATGCTGACATGAAAATATAATCGCCACTGGACATCCTATCATCGATCCCCTGGGTGTGTCCTCAAATCCTATCATCCACCCCTGGCTGTGTCCTCATATATAGTTGCCCTAAACTTACGTGGACAATTGCTTAAGTTGTGTTAGTGAGTTGAGTTCACCTGTCCCGCCTCTACTCACTTATGTCATAGTTTCAATAGTCTTAGTTAGTTGAGTTTCTTGTCATCAACTCACGGTATGCTGATGCCGAGGTAAGCGGTTCAACCCCTACACCGGACAGCTGGACTAAAATGTTAAAATGATTGAGACGTTAATTACAAGTACCTCTGACGTCGGAGTGGGTTCGCCTGATGGCGAGGGACACTGGTAATAGGGAAAGCTAACCCACACGCAAAATTCAGTCAATCACTACTACAAATAGTGTGTATGGATTATGCTTGATTTCAAAGCGAGCGAGCGCCAAAAAAAAATATTATTATATGCATTGTAAGGACATAGAAAAGAAACTAATCCAAGTAGGGGCAGGAGCTAACATCAGTATCTACCATGCACTCTGTGTGAAGATCTGGAACAGCACCGTTTGGTTTAAAGCATGGAAGAACTCACAATCTACACCCCTCTCTCACCACTATATACTAAGAATTGTACTATCGCAATAATAAGCCATGCTAGCAAGACATTGACAGTCAGTTGTGCATGGATTACAAGGAGTACAGACAGGTTTAAGACTATATGGAGGGACCAAGGACCGTATCTTTAACACAAGAACTTGTCACAGGTTGAAGAAGAAATAGGCGGGAGATAGATGAACAGATATACCAACAACTTTGAAAAAACAAATTGAAGTACTTGGGTATCACCTTTGACAGGTCTATATCTTTTAAGGATCATGTGGAGCCTTTGTAGTGAAGGCTGGTAGATGACTTAATGCATTGATGGTAATGGCAGCAACCGGGGTAGAGCAGAGTATGCTTTACCGGCTCTTTCTGCGGTTAATAATTTATGTCATTGAGTATGGTTTTGGGTTTCTGACAGTATCAAAGAGCCAGCTTGAAAGGTTGGAGCGCATACAGAATGCGGCCATGAAGGGATCCTTGGATGCACAAAGGACACACCAATTAAATGTATGAGGCACACTCTGGCGCTACCAACAATGACGGACAGGCACATGGTCCTTCAAGCCAAATGCTACCTGAGAGTTGCTGCAGATAGGGATCACCCCCTGCATGACGCCATTGATATGGTCAAGGGTCATAGAGTAAGACGAGGCAGGTCCTTGGTGGCACAGGCAAACCTATCTATACGTCAGGTTTGTGATCTAGTGACCAACAGTCGTGAAAAAGAGTGGACTGAAGTACCAGAAGACATGACGGACTGACATAATGTAATGGTAACACGGTATCGTGAGTGCAGAGAATGGGCAGCGGGCCTAGCAGAGTTTGAGGTGCAACAACTGATCTAGAATAACACACATCAAGGTGGCATGGCGATCTATACTGATGGGTCAGTGGTGAGAAATATATGGAGTGGTTGGGGTTTCATTGCGATGGCTAATGGACGATTCTTAAAAAAAAGGAGAGTCTGGCATATGAGTCTACGACCTCCGGCATGAGAATGGAGGTGGAAGCAGTCACAGTGGCTTTCCATTGGTTAGAGGAGACCACTGCAACACACATTGTCTTCATCACGACTTAAGGAGTATGCTTAATAAGGTGGAGAAAGGAATGTTACGTGTGGAATGGCTCACCCGCTTCAGAGGTCACAGATTGTGAACATTGTATGAATTATTTTGCCCTGGTCGTGCGGGAGTGTGGAGGAATGAATAGGCTGATAGGCGGGCAGGGAATGCACCTCTTGGTGGTAGATTACTTATGGATAAGTACGAGGTGGTTGTTCGTCTGTGGGACCAGGTGGAGAAGGTGGGGGGGGGGGGGGGAAGAGATTGAGAACCCGTATGTGGAAAGGATGAGATTGTGGGGGATTTGTTGGGGTTCTGATAGAATCTCAAAACTGAGAGGGAAGACCTGTAGAACTTTCAATCATATAGCAGTGGGAACGATTAGTAGTGTGACTCTTCGCTGGCTGTTGAACGAAAGGACGGAGCGTGCATGGGAATGCCCTGAGTGCAGTGATGTCAGTTCTTAGCTCAATTCACCTCAACTATACCACAAACAGTCCTCTAAGTCCTCTTTAGTCCTCTAAAAGTACTGGAGAGTTTTGGTCAGAGACCATAACTTTATGAAGGGAAAATCCCAACTGCACCTCCCCGTGGTAGAGGATGGAAACACACCACGGTGTGGCTAACACAGCTCTGGGGACCGAGTATCCACCGGAATAAGTGGACAACTCTGCACCTGAGCAGGGCAGGGCACTCACTTGTCCTTACAGTCGGAAATGGCTGTCAAAGGCAGAGTTAAAAGACCACCGTGTGGATGTGGAAGTCAAGGGGAAACCACCACATTATCTTCCCAAGACTTCATGGCAAAACATAAATCAAAGTTAGTGAAGGACGTTAATGGCTGTCTTAGGGCATCCTCGTCCGGTAGGGACAGTCATGAGCCACAGGTGACACCAGACCGTCATCCAGCTACTGATGGCAAAATCATAACTAAAATAAATAAATTTAGAGTAGGAACATGGAATGTTAGGACATTAAATGAGCTAGGATAGTTGACCAATGTTCTAAGAGAGATGGATAGCATGAAAATGAATATACTAGGTGTTAGTATTCTAGTGTTCTGCTTAGGACACGCCCACTGGGTGGATTGGTGGATGGTGATGTGAAAATATAATCGTGACCGGACATCCGATTATCCATCGCACTGCTTACTACTAGTCCCCTGGCTGTGTCCGCATATATAGTTGTTATCAACTCACGTGGACAATTGATTAAGTTGTGTTAGCGAGTTAAGTTCACTTGTCTCCTTTCTTGTTCAAGCTAAGAACACAATCCATTAAATTATCTTGGTGAGTTGAGTTCACGTGTGGCGTTTCTTATTTAATCAGCTCATGAATACTATCACTTAAATTGTGTTAGTGAGTTGAATTCACCTGTTCCGTTTGTTTTCAACTCGCATGAACCACGGCTTTGTGTTATTGAGCTGAGTTCGCATATCCCATTTATCGCTTTCAACCTACAACTCACCATCATGTTAGTAATGTTAGTGAGCTGATTCCACTTGTCCCGGTTATTGTCAAGAATTAACAAATACTGTCACTTAAGTAGTAGTGGTGAATTGAGTTCACTTGTCTTATTTGCTGCTTTATTTATCATCATCATCATGTGCCATCCGTTAAGCGTTGGCGGTCAGGTTTTGCCATCTCTTTCGATCAACAGAGTCGTGGATCAGCTCAGTGTTCCTGTCTCGACCATACAACGTGGCCAAGCCATCCAGGTATTTACTTCTCTGCCCTCTCCTTATTCTCTTCCCCTCGATCTTGCCAATTGTCACCAAGTTCTCTAATTTATATCTTCGCATAACGTGACCAAAAATGTATTTAAAGTGAAATGGGGAGAATTTATTCACCCTACCCCCATCACCCCCCCCCCCCCATTTCTATATACATTTCTATCTATTTATGTGCATGGCTCCACCTCTCGAAGTGAAGTGTTTCGATAAGGATTATAATTGGCTTGATTAATTCTCATTATCATATCTCTCCCCCCCCCCCCCTATCTCAGGCAGTACTTGAAGCTGGCAATCCTGGATGAGATCACAAATCAAGGCAGCCTCTCTCATCATTGACTGGTGAAGTAAAAGACGAGACGACGACCTCTGTAGAAATATTCAGCAACACATACTGTCACTGCCAAGACCCTATGTCGGTCGTTCGTCCGGGTCTGAGCACGAATACACGTAAGACTAGCAATAACAATCAATTCATGTATAATAGATATCAATTTAATATCTCGAATGCATATCACATTTCACAGCGCAGAATTAACCATATCACTGAACAGCATACTTGTCCACTCAACTAATATATTATCAGCTCATGCGGCTAGAGCACATGCTACTCATACACATGTGTTGGAACTCTTCGCTGGCTGCTGAGAATGGGTGTCGTATGTAAAGAATGTCGTAGTAGTTATTTGTTCTTCTTTACTACTTAGTGTCGTCCCTGGAGTGAGGGGAATCAACAACCACATTTATTTTAATTCAATATCACTATCCTGGAGATATCCAGCAGACTCCGTCCACAACACTCCCTCAATCTGAAGACACCTTCTTCTCACTCTTACTCACCCCTGGATCATGCCCCCTCTCATTCTTCCCCAACATAAGAACCCGACAAACATAACATACTTGACAACTCTAGCTTCAACAAATAAAATCAAGAAATTTACTAAAACAAAGAGTATATGTAGGAGAAGTGTGTGTCTGTATAATGTGTAGAATGTGTGACGTATATTCTAAGGTGTATATAGACTCAGATCAGTGTTCAGGAGTATAGTAATTCTCATCACTGTGCTGAGAACACACCAGCACCATGTATTCCAGACAAACAACCTCACCGAGGTGATGCTTCTACGATCACGTGAAGAGTTTCTCCGCTATCTCTCGAGGCATCCAGATGTTTGGACATCCATGACAAACACTGTCTAATCAGAGTCTTCAATCTAATTCACACTATGAATTTCCTCTGTTATTAACTGTTTGTTACTCAGAGAATTCTAATACTATTGTCACTGTTACTTGGGAAATCTTAATTGATCTAGTGTTACTGATTGTAAAGATTCCCCATATTAACACCACAATCTGAATGTTCCAGGTATGTCTATAAATTTATATGAATGTTCCTGGTATCAGTGGTGTATATATATATATTTAAGGTTCTGACTGTTCAGTGATACAACTATCACTTGCTAAACATAAGTATCATCAGCATGTCCTGCTCCGCAGAAGCAGTATAAGCCCAAGGTAGAGGCCTCTCAGCAACTTCTGTCTTCAAATCCTGAGCCATCATCTTCTAAACTGTGTTCTAGCGTCACTGTTGAATATCATAGCACACCTACATGGAACCTGTTGAGTAGAGAATACTATGGTGAGAGCAACTCAATCCTGGCCGGAATTAGGTGAGTGTAGGCCTATAGCAGCACTCAGATCTACAACAGAGATCCGATCTCTGTCATATGGCCAAATAGCTCCTCACATGGTCTGAGACATGGCAACACCAGGAAAGAATAAAGGAACGGGTAGAAACCCAGCAGATGCCCTACTGGAAGATCCTACCATTTCACATTCCCCTCCTCCCTCCCAACTATCCTCAATCTCTCTAATTATTATCCCACTACGTTGTCCTCAACTCCCTGAGTAAAATGATATATCACACAAGCTAGTTAAAGCCACACAATAGGATACTAGTTCCGACGCTCCTATGATACTTTCTAGCACCGCACTTATAGAACATTCTATCACCACACCTATAATACACTATATCACCACACCTATAATACATTATATCCCCGCACAGTACTGTACTCTATTCCTAATAAATTTTTATCACCACATTCTATCACCACACCTATAATACACTATATCACCACACCTATAATACATTATATCCCCGCACAGTACTGTACTCTATTCCTAATCATATTCTAAGTTAGATATGATTAATAGCCTACCATATGCCTATTCCGGTTGATAATTGAGACTATGCAATCCCAGACTGAATCTATGTCCGCCGATACATTATCAACATTTTGACACTATAGCCTCTTTCTAAACCACAACTCGGAATACTGCACCGATCCTTCAAACTTCAGAAATCTTGGTCGACTAACTCCACTTGTTTACCGCAATGGGTTTTATATCGGGATTGAGTGACGTCACCAAATTGTCTAGACGCAGATCAGTCCAGAGTCTGGGTTTCTCCTCTGGTTTTAGACTAACTGGAGTCAATCCGCCGTCAAGTTTGCTTTCATCTGGGGAAATACTTTGTCTCGTACAACAATAGTTCTGTCTGTCTGTGAACCAGAGAATTCCCCACATCACAGAATCCTCTCCACCGTCTGTCCAGACATTCCGTCTACACTTCAAAGGCTAACAACCACCCTGGCAGCCGTCTGGCGTTATTCTTCGTTTCTCGAACAACCCACATCATAACAAAATGCCGACCGTGTGTAGACATCTTGACGCGACTTATTTTTCTCAGTCTATACAACATCAAAGGGTTGCCTGTTTTTGCAGACGAATGTCGGGTCTTGTTTGTCATCGATCGAAACTAACAAGTTTATTTTTTTGTGACAATGGGGACGGACCGCTTATGGGAATGCCCCGAATGCTGCGGTGTCGGTTTTTAAATCAATCAATCAATCAATCAATCATATTCATACATATATCTCGTAGCGCTCTCAAACAATCATCTTAAGTATACAGTTCGCTTTCGCAGAACTCAGTCAAACACGTCCATTCTCTTAGCAGTCTAGTCACGTCTCCCCAAA
Source organism: Cepaea hortensis (assembly GCA_963921405.1). Lineage (NCBI taxonomy): Eukaryota > Metazoa > Mollusca > Gastropoda > Stylommatophora > Helicidae > Cepaea > Cepaea hortensis. Next base: position 19,963,997 of record OY992889.1, read on the forward strand.
GCTGTCGTCTTTGGTCACTCATCACGTGGTATCCCCCTCGTGTAGTTTGCTACTCCCCGTGCTAGGTAATTACGTTCTTGGCAATGGGACTCTCTATCGACCTTGAACTGGGGTCAGTATGTCCGCTGCTGACTGTCCACGATGTCCAGTCTGGGGTCGTATTATTATGTCCCCTTCATGGGTGTACTGTGCTGTCTACTGTCCCCATGTCCTGTCTTCCCATCCCATGTCCTGTCTATGGGACATGTCCTATGTATAAGGTCCCGAAGACCCTGACAGTCACTAAACTCATTGACAGTACTTAACGGTGTCAATGATAGCATTGATAATGTTGGGATTTTTAATGAGTATTACTATAAGAAGACTTATCAAGAGCAGAAGAAACAGCCCTGGATATGACATTGAGAAAACCTGAGAATAGTATGTAACTTGAGAGGTCACTGTATAAAATCCACAGAACAACAGAAACAGAAGAAGAGCTTACAAATATGTAGCATCACAGACAGAAAGGGAACATAGGGGGAGGACGCGGGCGGAGCTGCAAGACGGCTTGGATTCACCTGGTTAAAGGCCTATGCCTCAATGAGGGATACAGGGCGAAAGAAGGGTAGAAGAAGTCATTAAAGAGTGTTGCATATTTGGACTCTAGGGTTGCGGCTACATGTCTGATATTGATTTATATTTTATCTAACCCTTACAGAGACTAAACTATACTTGATTAGGACGCTTAAATTACTTCATTCACTCTCATAATAATACAGTACAGTTGATACTTTTAAATAAACTTACAGCATGCGGTATGATAATATTGTAACCCAACATCCATATATGTGTGTCAGTAACAATGTAAGGTCACTGCCAAGGAAGATATCAGTCACAGACCATCTTCCTCACAGATGCCTAGAAGATGTCTCGTGACTCCACGGTGGAGGTTTTTAATTAGTCTAGCAGTCAAATAAATTATCGAGCACGTAACAACAGAGGCAGGGCATCTGAAGAACCATAGAGAGAGAATTCGTCGACGGTTATGGGGGAAGTGTGTATGATGGATGATGACATGAAAATATAATCGCCACTGGACATCCTATCATCGATCCCCTGGCTGTGTCCTCATATCGTATCATCCACCCCCTGGCTGTTTCCTCATATATAGTTGCCCTAAACTTACGTGGACAATTGCTTAAGTTGTGTTAGTGAGTTGAGTTCATCTAACCGGCCTCTACTCACTTATGTCATAGTTTGAGTAGTCTTAGTGAGTTGAGTTTCACCTGTCCCGTTTCTTGCCATCAACTCACGTACACCATCTCTTAAGTTCTCTTGGTGAGTTGATTTCACGTGCGGCATTTCTAATAATCCACTCACGAGTACTATCACTTAAGTTTTTTGGGTTAGTTGAGTTCACCTGTACGAGTTGTTGTTCTCAACTCACGTTACCTATTGTTCAAGTTGTATTAATGAGCTGAGTTCACACATCCCGTTTGTTGCTTTCAATTCAAAACCACCATGGCTTCAGCAGTGTTGGTGAGTTGGATTTGCCTGTCCCGCTTCGAGTCAGCAACTTGCATATACTTTTAATGAGTTGAGTTTACATGTCCTATCACAAATTACCTATACAATCAATTAAGTAGCGTTAGTGAACTGAGTTCATCTGTCACGATTCTTGTTAAGAATTCACCTACACTGTCAGTTATGTAGTAGTGGTGAGTTCAGTTCACATAGTCTTGTTTGCTGCTTGTATTCATAGTGGAATGGGGAGCATTTAACCCGCCTCTCTCTCTCTTCCTTTCATCCTGCCCCATATCCTCCACCTACACCATCATTTTCTACATTTCTATTTATGTGCATGACGCCACCTCTTAAAGTAAAGTTTCGATAAAGATTATCATTGGCATGATTCGTTCTTATCATATTATTACATGCAGGTCCGCATGGCCGAATGGATAAGAACGCGTGTTCTTAAACATCCTGTGTGCTGATGCCGAGGTAAGCGGTTCAACCCCTACACCATACAGCTGGATTAAAATGTTAAAATGATTGGGACGTTAATTACAAGTACATCTGAAGTCGGAGTGGGTTCGCCTGATGGCGAGGGACACTGTTAATAGGGAAAGCTAACCCATACGCAAAATGCAGTCAATCACTATTACAAATAGTGTGTATGGATTATGCTTGATTTCAAAGCGAACGAGCGCCCCTTCACCCCCCCCCCCCCCCAAAAAAAAAAAAAAAAAATAATATTATTACATGAATTGTAAGGACATAGAAAAGGAACTAATCCAAGTAGGGGCAGGAGCCAACATCAGTATCTACCATGCACTCTGTGTGAAGATCTGGAACAGCGCCGTTTGGTTTAAAGCATGGAAGATCTCACAATCTACACCCCTCTCTCACCACTATATACTAAGAATTGTACTATCGCAATAATAAGCCATGCTAGCAAGACATTGACAGTCAGTTGAGCATGGATTACAAGGAGTACAGACAGGTTTAAGACTGGATGGAGGGACCAAGGACCGTATCTTTAACACAAGAACTTGTCACAGGTTGAAGAAGAAATAGGCGGGAGATAGATGAACAGATATACCAACAACTTTGAAAAAACAAATTGAAGTACTTGGGTATCACCTTTGACAGGTCTATATCTTTTAAGGATCATGTGGAGGCTTTGGTAGTGAAGGCTGGTAGATGACTTAATGCATTGATGGTAATGGCAGCAACCGGGCTAGAGCAGAGTATGCTTTACCGGCTCTTTCTGCGGTTAATAATTTATGTCATTGAGTATGGTTTTGGGTTTCTGACAGTATCAAAGAGCCAGCTTGAAAGGTTGGAGCGCATACAGAATTCGGCCATGAAGGGATCCTTGGATGCACAACGGACACACCAATTATATGTATGAGGCACACCCTGGCGCTACCAACAATGACGGATAGGCACGGGTCCATCAAGCCAAATGCTACCTGAGAGTTGCTGCAGATAGGGATCACCCCCTGCATGACGCCATTGATATGGTCAAGGGTCATAGACTAAGACGAGGCAGGTCCTTGGTGGCACAGGCCGACCTATCTATACGTCAGGTTTGTGATCTAGTGACCAACAGTCGTGAAAAAGAGTGGACTGAAGTACCAGAAGACATGACGGACTGACATAATGTAATGGTAACACGGTATCGTGAGTGCAGAGAATGGGCAGCGGGCCGCGCAGAGTTTGAGGTGCAACAACTGATCTAGAATAACACACATCAAGGTGGCATGGCGATCTATACTGATGGGTCAGTGGTGAGAAACATATGGAGTGGTTGGGGTTTCATTGCGATGGCTAATGGGCGATTCTTAAAAAAAAGGAGAGTCTGGCATTTGAGGCTACGAACTCCGACATGAGAATGGAGGTGGAAGCAGTCACAGTGGCTTTCCATTGGTTAGAGGAGATCACTGCAACACACATTGTCTTCATCACGACTTAAGGAGTATGCTTAGTAAGGTGGAGAAAGGAATGTTGCGTGTGGAATGGCTCACCCGCTTCAGAGGTCACAGATTGTGAAAATGGTATGGATTATTTTGCCCTGGTCGTGCGGGAGTGTGGAGGAATGAACAGGCTGATAGGCTGGCAGGGAATGCACCTCTTGGTGGTAGATTACTTATGGACAAGGACGAGATGTTGGAGACAGACTGTTCTGACGGGAGTCGGCAAGATCTTATGTTGTGGGGGAAACAGGTCTCCAGATCACAAGCCGGCAAGACTTTTTGAAGTACCGGGAATAATTCCCCAGATTAAAGCAGGACAGCCGACCAGTTGTTTACATCGAGTCGAAAAAGGAGAGAGAAAAATAGCTTCTCGACGCCTAGTGTCTAGTCAGATTTGTGACGTCATTCAGACACAGTATTAAAACAGTCTGGACAAACAACTTTGGCGGGAGTCGATCAAATGTTGAGAAGCAACAAGGACGTGTGTGATATTTCTGGTTTGATTATGGAGAGAGACTACAGTGTCCTATGTTGATTTACATCGGCGGATATTTATCCATTGTGTTATTTAGCAGTCTCTGACATAAGCCTGGGTCATTGACAATGGGTTGAGTGACCGGGCATGAGAAAGAATGGAGATGAAAGTGGGAGACAGTAAAGTGACTGACCTTGCTTTGAGAAAACAGCCAGTCCTGAGAAATAAAATAGTGAGGGTAGGGAAAAACCCCTAGGGTGGATGGGGAGAGAGATAGGGTATTTGTGTGTTGAAGTCAAGGGACTTCAGGGAGTTGAGTTTTGGATACCGAACGAGTCGGTAGTCGACGGAGAACAGTGTTGTGTGATTCTCCGAGCTGTGAAGGCAGTCCTAAAACCCAGAGTGGGTTACATAGAGAGCAGAGGCTCCGACCCAGTGGGTGGGTCGTATGGTGGGAGATCCAGCCGTGGATAGTAGCTGGACTAAATGTCTTGTGAATTTGAGATTCAGCAGGCCGTGAGAAGACAGTGATGTGTGCTGATTAAATTGTGAGGAGGATATTTATATTATATGGATTACATTGTTTCTGGATGTATAAACATGTTCCGTTTGTCTGTGGGTCTGTGTTATTTCTGTAATAAAGGATTATGTGCGCCAACTCAATCTTGTTTAATGACTGGTGAAGGTGCACTGCTGGGGTGAGTTGGATTAAGAGACAGTTAGATAGCTCGATTGACACACCAGAAGCATCGTTACCTAGACAACGACCATCATACGCACGACAATATCACGAACATATCATCGTAAGAACTTCGTGATATTATCATCAAAAACGTCGTGTGACATCTGGGGTCTCTCCGGTCAAGGACGACGGGGATATATTGAGTATCTGGAAGGCTACGTACGGTCAAGAGCATTATAGACATTGCTGTCATTCTGAGATATCTGTGGGCTCTTCGCTGAGAGAGGAGTTATTATCTGGTGACTTCGTTCCATCAAACTAGCAAACCCTTGACAATTTGGATTGTGTGGCTTCAAGAGGGTAATGTGAACTCTTATGTGTGTGTGTGCGCCAGGTAATTGACACAGACAGACAAAGTGAAGGCCCAGGATAGCAGACGGGGCACGGAAAAAACCAGGATTAATCCAGAAGGGAGTGGGAATATCGGGCGTGTGTGTGTGTAAGACGCCACATCGGAGAAAACTGTCAGCGTGCGTTGAGGAAACGCGGCACGAAAAGTCGGCGCTAGAGGACAGCACAGGTGAAAGTCGCGTGGACAGCGAGTTGTTTGCAACAAGAAGAGGTCAGTCCTAGGTGTGTGTAGGACAGGACAGGATTGAAAATTCAAAGATACTGACAGGTGTGTGTGTGTGTGTGTGTGTGTGTGTGTGTGTGTGTGTGTGTGTGTGTGTGTGTGTGTGTGCGAGACAAGCGCACTGTGTGTTCGCAAGTTGACTGGTCAAGATTTGTCGACGCAGTTAATAGGACGGGTGGAGACACCAGCGTCCAGGTACTGGGGAAGTACATGTTTGAAAAACAGAGATAATTGACAGTCGCTGAATCACCGGAAAGATACGACGGGGGAGAGGTACGTTACCCCTATCGCAGCCGGGTGGGGCTGTCAAGGTTGTGTGGAAACTGTTTTTATGGAGGAATTTTCCACTAACGGTGATAAAGAGAAATTGAGGTGACATTGTGAGTTGGGGGTGGAAGGAGTAAAAGTACTCAGGAAAATTTCCACGGCCTAGTGTGGTCAAGATGACTCATTGTGAATGAACAAAACAAGGTTGTTTTGAAAGAAAGCCAGACTTTATGTTTCGGCTTTGTTCAAGCCCTTTGTCATCATTATTCTGTTATGAGCAAACAGTTTTAACGTGTCATCATCGCAACCATGGTCGTATTTCTTTGCCAATAAGGATCTATATATCCAAGTTTAAAGCGCTGAACATTGGCTGCCGTTCTCCTTTTCTTTTTGGTGAATCTTGTCGGGTAACGGAAATCCATAACATTTATGATACAGCAAAGCGCCATCTCCACAACGAAAGTAACAACATATAGAAAGAACACTTTGGATAATTATTATTACCGTCAACGTTTCCGACAGTTGGAACTGGTGATCACAACGCGAAATGAAGTAACCACTCAACAAATCAATCAGTCATTTTGAAATCTAGTGTCGTAGACATTTCCAGCGGATTGCGAATAACTATTAAAACGAACAAAACTTTGTGTGACTGATTAATAAGAACTTGTGGCGACGGATGAATAGGCACATATTTGTCGGCCAACCATTTGCACATTATTTTTTTTTGCTCCCATCGTCATATTTATTGTTGTCGGGTGTTACGCAATTATTTGTATGTGGTCCAGTGTTTGTCAAGTGTAGGGGATTTTTGTGTTGTTTCTAGAAGGCCGGGAGACAGGGCGAATAGTTATTTTCTGAGGTGCACCATATATAATTTCTGGGAAGAAAATCGAAAGGTCGGTTTATTTGGTTCTGCAGGGACGGTCCTGAATTATATAACGTGCCAGTTTGTGTTTAACGTCAGATCTGTGTATAAATTGATGCTATAATTTTTTTTCTTCTCTATCTTCTTTTCGTTATATTTACATATGATATTTGTTGTGGTCGGATATATGTTATTATTGTGATCTCTCGTCATGTCTGCTGTCTAGTGGTCTTTGTCAGTTTATATTTATATATTACGCGCACTGTGGGTGTCCCTACACAAGCTTGTGGTTGTTACTGTAGTTTATTTCTTTGTGATCACCGTCTCCGTGTACTTGGCTTGTGAGTCTAGCGTTTTATAGAAAACACTTACTATTATCATCCATTTGTTTGTATATGTATTTATATGTATGTTTAACAATATTTCCAGAAATGTTATACAACTATTTGTTATAGATATATGCGAGGGAGGATATTTCCCCTCACTACCTAGTGCTTATAGGGTGACTGGGTGAGTACAGAGTGATATTTTAGCACTACGAATTTACGTACACAGGGAGTGCTGGTGTATTTAGGGACGTGGCACAAAGACTAACAGCAGAGTCTTCACATTTATAGTTGGCTGACAGGAGTATGCAGAAGCAAAAGAAGAAAAACAGACGGAAAGAGAGGAGAGGCAGAATGAACGCGAGGCAAAGCGTCTACAGGAAGAGAAAGAGACACAAGTAAAACTAGCTGAAATGGAAAACAAGCGTCTACAGGAAGAGAAAGAGACACAAGTAAAACTAGCTGAAATGGAAAACAAGCGTCTACAGGAAGAGAAATAGATACAAATGAAAATGGAAATTGAGAAAGAGAAGATTAAGATGGAAGCAGAAATTGCAATCAGAAAACTAGAACTATATTCGAAGGGTCAAAGTGAGGATTGCAGAAGACCTTTGCAGTCGTCACAGAGACTAAAACTGCCATATTTTACGGACCGGGACAACCTTGAGGCCTATCTTTCGAGATTCGAATCATCTGTGAAAACTCTAGGCATCCCGGAAACAGAATATGCGATGCGGCTGGGCGAATATTTAACGGGTAAGGCACTAGACACCATGTTCAATTTACCTGTAGAAGAACGAAACAACTACACTATCTTACGTCAACGTTTGCTGACAAAGTTCCAACTAACTGAACATGGATATAGAACAAAGTTTAGACAGTTAGTGCCAGAGACAAATCAAGATTTCACAGACTTTGTTAACACAGTAAAGAACACATTTAACAAATGGATGGAGCTCGCAGAAGTAGGGAAAGATTTTAATAAATTAGTAGATTTAGTGTTAAGAGACAAAGTATTAGCTTCATGTAATACCAATTTAGTGGCTTTCTTTGAAGAACGTAAGCCAAAGGACATAGACACAATGTCACAGTTAGGGCAAAACTATATGACTGCACATCCAAACAGTTCTATTGGTAGACTAATGAGTGAGGAAATAGTCTGTGCAGCGTACACTAAACATGATCAGAATCCAGTTATTAGACCAAGAGCGAAAAGTGTGGATTCAGCACAGAAAGGTGAGCAGCAAGAACTTCAAGATAATGGTTTCCGAGGAAACAATGTTGGTAGAGTAGGACGGTACCCATATAGAAGAGGGACTTTCCAGAGACGTCCAAATTATGCCGGATGTTGGAATTGTGGGAGCTGGAGACACAAGGCAGCGGAGTGTGACGTGCAGCTAGCCATTGAGTCAACAAGTAACGCAAGGAAGGAGATCATCTGTTTCAAATGTGGAAAGAAGGGGCATGTCATCCATCAATGTAGGATGAGAGAAACAGAGCACTCAAATGCAGCGCAAGTAATTGAGACGCTGAACAATGAAGATTGTAGTGGGTGCAAACCTCTTTTTGAAAAAGACAGTCAGCCAGTCCTAATATGTGGTCATACAGTGAAAGCAGGATCAGCAGTGCATGAAGGAGGAAGTCTGAAGCTGCATCGGGGATTTGTCAATGATAGACCAGCGTTAACAATTAGGAATTCCGGATGTACGTCTATCGGAGTGAGGAAAAGTTTAATAGATCCCTCGGATTATACAGGGAAAAAGATTAGATGCATAACATTCAACGGCACAGTAGAGTTCTACCCATTAGCCATAATAACAGTAAAAACACCATATATCACTGGAAGAGTGACAGCGTGTGTTTTGGACTCACCAGTGGCTGATTTGATCATAGGAAATGTTATAGGTGTTAAAGATTGTACAGAAGAGGAAGTAGTTTATTGGGACCAAAAATATAGTGTAAGCAGTAATGAGGTAGTTACCACAAGAGAACCTAAATTAGAGAGTATAGCTGAGGTAGAAGAGGCACTTGAAGTAGACACAGGAACTCAGGACAAGGATAGTACAGTTGAGCAGATGAGAATGGATCCCAAATATAGTGATAGTGACTCCCAGAGACAAGATACTACTCTGAACAAATGTTCCCAATGGTGTAGGAGAGTAGAACATAGGCAGTCAAAGAAAGGTAGATGGTGCTTCGAGAGGAAGAACAATGTTCTCACTCGCCGCTTTTCAGATAGTGGAACTGCACGTGGGCAAGGAGCAGTACCTTTAGCACATAGAGACCGATATACTAGAACAGCTCAGGATAGTGCATGTGCAGGGCACATAGGCATAAGGCGTATGCAGCAGAAAGCAAGGTGCCAGATATATGGGCCAAGATTGAATAAAGAGTTCAGACTAAACAGAGACTCAAGTTTAACGGTGCAATATGCAGGTAGGAAAGTTGAGTTAGGTCTAAAGAGTGTTCGCGACATTACTGACCCAGGGCTAGGGATAGCAAACAGATGTTGTAATTGTAGAGGTACCATGAGTCATGGGTACATGAAAGGTAGACACAGCATCGACAGGAATCAGAGGGGGGTTAATGCAAGAACAGAACCACCTGATATAGGGTCGGTACACAAATAGTATTGTGTGGTCGTGAAGTAGTAAGAGACCTTCGGGTACACAAACATGATGTTTTAGATGATATGTTTATTACTATGCCATGTTTTAGTTCATGTATTGGGATACAAGAGAGAAAGTTGTTTGTATTTATGTGTGGGGAATATGGGAGTGTACTATAAGCATTCGATGTATTATGTAGTGTGGTAGCTAAAGTGAGATGGAGCCATACTTAGGGCTACCCAGGCAATATGTCTAGGTCACATATTTAGTAAGTTTTAGTCTCCCAATATTTGAAAACGAAGTTTTCTTTTAAGAGGGGGGTGATGACATAAGCCTGGGTCATTGACAATGAGTTGAGTGACCGGGCATGAGAAAGAATGGAGATGAAAGTGGGAGACAGTAAAGTGACTGACCTTGCTATGAGAAAACAGCCAGTCCTGAGAAATAAAATAGTGAGGGTAGAGAAAAACTCCTAGGGTGGATGGGGCGAGAGATAGGGTATTTGTGTGTTGAAGTCAATGGACTTCAGGGAGTTGAGTTTTGGATACCGAACGAGTCGGTAGTCGACGGAGAACTGTGTTGTGTGATTCTCCGAGCTGTGAAGGCAGTCCTAAAATCCAGAGTGGGTTACATAGAGAGCAGAGGCTCCGACCCAGTGGGTGGGTCGTATGGTGAAAGATCCAGCCATGGATAGTAGCTGGACTAAATGTCTTGTGAATTTGAGATTCAGCAGGCCGTGAGAAGACAGTGATGTGTGCTGGTTAAATTGTGAGTAGGATATTTATATTCTATGGATTACATTGTTTCTGGATATATAAACATGTTCCGTTTGTCTGTGGGTCTGTGTTATTTCTGTAATAAAGGATTATGTGCGCCAACTCAATCTTGTTTAATGACTGGTGAAGGTGCACTGCTGGGGTGAGTTGGATTAAGAGACAGTTAGATAGCTCGATTGACACACCAGAAGCATTGTTACCTAGACAACGACCATCACACGCACGACAATATCACGAACATATCATCGTAAGAACTTCGTGAAATTATCATCAAGAACGTCGTGTGACAGTCTCAGTTTCAAACAGGAATAAATATATGGTATTTAATTAAATAGACCCAAATTGGATTATTCTTAGGAATCGAGTGTAGTAATGTGCGTTGTGAGAACGTATTGTAGGAGCGTCGGCAGCAGTAGGCTATCGCGTTGCTTAAACTAGCTCTTGTGAGATATCAATTAACTTAGTGAGTTAAGAACAATGTAGTGGGATGATATTTAGGGAGATTGAGGATGGTTGGAGGGATAAAGGAAATGCCAAATGGTGGGATCTTCCAGTAGGGTATCTACTGGGTTTCTACACTTTTCCTTTAGTCTTTCCTTGTCTTACCATGACTCAGACCGATGTGATCAGCTCCTCTGCCTTATGACAGAGTTTAGCTCTCTGTTATATATCTGAGTGCGGCCGTCGGCCTACACTCACCTAATACAGGTCGGAATCGGGTTGCTCTCACCAGGTGTGTTTCTCTCTTCAACAGTTTCCACTATGTTTTCCAAAAAGCTAGCAGACAAGTCATAGAAGAAGAATATGGCTCGATCATTGAAGGCAGTTTTTACTCAGGGGCCTTTGCACTTGGCCCATAACCCAGAGGGTCGGCAAGAGCCTGGTCTCTGCTGAGCAGGAACCGATGATCATCTAAGAGTGATTCCTCAGTGGTAGTTATCAGCATAGTAGAGTGAAGATACTTACAATACCACCAGTAACAGGAACACTAGTAGTTATATGGAGAAATTGAAAATTAACATTCGCGTTTTTCCAAGTGGTAAATTCCTGTGAGAAATTACCAACTAACATTTAGTTTCAAAGTGACAGTAAACATTTATTTTACTGTACAAGAGTTATCAGATCACAGAACCTTTAGTGACATATTAGTTACACTGTGTGTGTGTCAGATTCATGGTCAGTATTGGACTATATCCACTATTGGTGACCAGGCATCCGGACTATCCAAGAGCTACTGGGGGAAGTCGACATCTGACTGGAGAGACGCATCATTTGGTGAGGTCCTTCTGTACTTGATCTATGGTGCTGTTGTGTGGCCAGTACTGTGATGAAGCAGACTTTGATCCTGGGCTGTTCGGTCTGATTCTGCATACACACTAGAGTATACGACAGACATTCTACACATACACTTTGCACATACCTGACACTTTTCTTTATTAAATTAATTTGTCATTTTTTTAGAAGCTAGAGTTGTGTAGTATGTTTTGGAAAAGAATGAGAGGGGGCATGGTCCAGTGGTAAGAGAGAAAGAGAGAGAGAGAGAGAGAGAGAGAGAGAGAGAGAGAGAGAGAGAGAGAGAGAGAGAGAGAGAGAGAGAGAGAGAGAGAACGAACAACGAACGAACAGACTTTATTTTCAAAGGGTAACAAATTGGGCCCGCAGGCCCGTCTTACATTCGGCCCTTCCAATCATTCATCTTTCTTTCATCAACAGTGCATAGGAAAAAAACATTGTCACATGAATTTTGTAAACATAAACAATGCATATTACTATGTTATGAGACACATCCACCACCCACCCACACATCCCCCATTCACTCCAACTTCCCCACAGAACCACACACACATACAATACATTCCCCCAACCATCCACCACATCCCTACACCTACACATCTCCCCACCCACACACACCTCTCACCCACCACACATCCCATCCACCCACACCCCAAGCACACATACATTCAATAACCCACACATCCCCCACCTACACACATCTCCCCACCCACTCACATATCCTCTACCCGTCCCATTTCCCACCACCAATCACTCACCCAATATCCTCCTCCACCCACACACCTCCAACCACCCAACCAAACACATATTCCTCAGCCACACACATGTCTCCCCGTCACATATTCCGCACCTACCCACACACAAATTCCGCACTCACCCACATAATCTCCCATCTCCCCCAGCCCACTCACAGATCCCGAGCCCGCACCTACAAACAGCCCCCACCATCTCCTAACCTGGACACACTCAACCACCCACATATCCTCTACCCACCCCACACATCCTCTACCTACCCATCCCCCAACCAAACATCCCTTAACCACACACCCTTACTCATATACAATCACCCACCCACACATCCTCTACCCAACCACACATCATCCACCCAACCACACATCCTCCATCCACCCATTCCCCCAGCCACACATCCCTTAACCACACACCCCTACCCATATACACACACATCCCCACCCACGCACAATCTCCCCACCCATACAAACATCCCCACCCACCAATACATTCCCCATTCACAAACACACACCTCCCATCCACGCACACACAACCCATACATTCATCCCCTCTCACATCCCTAGACACACGTACTTATCCCTCAACCACTAACACCCACACATCCCTTACCCACTCATCAACACATACATCTCCTATCTACCCACCCACACTCACACATCCCAACCATCCATCTAAGCACACATCCCCCACCCTCACACACATCCTTCACCCACCCACAAACCCAACCACACCTTCACCCACCCACACAAACATCATTTAACCACACCCAGCTCTCCTCCTACACAATACCACACCCACACACATCCCAAAGACACATCCCTCACCCACACACACATCTATCCACACATCTCCTACCCATCCACACATCCCCCAACTACAATCACCCTCACTACCCACCCACACATACATCCTTCATTCAGCCACACACCCCCCCCCCACCGAGCCAGACATATCCCCCACCCACACACACATCTCCAAATCCATCACCCACACCCATCACGCACCCCTCCCCCAACCCACACACCCCCACACACATTCACCCACACATCTCTCACCCTAACACACTCCCCACCCATCCACCCAAACATCCCACACCCATACACATCCCTCACCCACACACACATCCCCAAACGCACAACCACCCCCACCTGCACACATCTCCCACCCACCACATATCCCCACACCCACATCTCCCCACCCACACATATACCCCCACCCATCCCATAACCCACCATCAATCATCCACCAACATATCCTCCTCCACCCACTCACCCACAACCACCTACACAAACACACATCCCCACCCACAAACACATCTCCCCATACACCCATACATCTCGCACGCACCCACACACAATCCCCCACCCACCCACACACAATCCCCCACCCACCCACACAAACCCACCCCTCCCACCCACACATCCTGAGCCCACCCACACACATCAGGAATCCACCCACACACACATCCCCCGATCCCCCAACCTACTATTATGATCAAACTCCCACACTTTACACACACATACAGTGACGATTGTCGTGAGCATTGTCGCAAAATTGTAAACAAAATGGAGAAAAATTGTACATATACATTTTGTAACTTAAAAATTAGTGATGCAATTCAACTCTCTCTCTCTCTCTCTCTCTCTCTCTCTCTCTCTCTCTCTCTCTCTCTCTCTCTCTCTCTCTCTCTCTTTCTCTCTCTCTCTCTCTCTCTCACTCACTAACGCTCTCACTCACATTACAGTAATGTTATATTATACATGATAAAATCAAGTGTCATACATACAAAATGATAATGTGAAAGATGAAAATACACAACAAATATGGAATGGCATGTTACAGGACATGCGAGCACTGAATTCTCTCTCTCTCTCTCTCTCTCTCTCTCTCTCTCTCTCTCTCTCTTGCGCTCTCTTTACATACACACACTCTCACACTCATTCACTCTCTCTCTCTTACTTACACTCACTAACTCTCTCACTTGCTTTACAGTAACTTACATGAATTCATTTTATGCATGTTAAAATCAAGTGCATCAAAATGATAATATGAAAAAGAGAGAGAGAGAGAGAGAGAGAGAGAGAGAGAGAGAGAGAGAGAGAGAGAGAGGGGGGGGGAGAGAGAGAGGAGGGGATCCAAGGACTGAAGGGGTGTTGTGGACAGAAATCCAGAAGATCCTCAAGATACTTATATGGGGTTAAAAGATGGTGGGTGTTGATTCCCCTCACCCCAGGGACGACACTTATTACACAAGTACAGACAAAAAAGAAATATATGGGAAGAGTGGGCGGAACTGCGTAGGACAGCAAGGACGGCAGGTAGTCAGTTGAGTAAGGGCCTATGTCTCAATGAGGGATACAAAGAAGAAATCTCGTTAATAAGTGTTGCATGTATGGACTCAAGGGTTCTGATTAGATGTCTGATATTGATTTACATTGCATTACATTACATTGGCACCTTGCCGTCTTGACAGACGATAGTTTGTGCTTTAAAAAGGCATAATAACTTTTAACTATGGCTTTTAACCCAGCTTGAGGCGGGCGGTAGCTGATCAGTGACACCTATAGGTGTCTCCCACCGTCAGAGGCAACGCGTGGCGCCCCATGTCTACGCCAACTGACAAGGACTTATAACCCGTAACAGTTGCCTCTCGCTTTGATTCCGAGACCAGTTAAGACCAGGGATGGAGTTATTGCCTCTCCATAGCACAAAGCCTGGGCTAAAATATAGAGATCATGTGTTGCCCATGCAGCATGATCCCTCTCTCGGCCTGCCTAGTTCACTCCAGAGGAAAGGTAACACCCCTACATCTGGAACAAGACAAGCTGCAGAAGCTGCCGGATCAGCAAAGCAATGCTCTAACTGTCCGCCTGTCGGAGCTTCGATCCTAGACCAGTCGCCAACCAAGGCTTAGGGCCTGGTCTGCCCTGCCATGACAATTTTGTCTTTAGCTTGCATTTCCTCGCACCAGGGTAAGGCTTGTACCCTCCCAATTGCGCTCTTCCGCCCAAAGCCGTTGGCACAATGTGGGGTGTCGGGTTTGGTAAGCGCCGCCCAACGTTCGGCGCTAACAGAAACCAGGTAGTACCGTCTACTGTTATACGGTAGCTCAGTCATATCTGACTAAGACCTGACTGAATGATATTGATTTATATCTTATCTATCCGTTACAACGGGAATATCATTTTTATATTGCATATCCCGTGCAGGACGTTGCAGTCAACACCATTTTTCAGCTGATGTTTATGTACTAGGCAAGTTTTACGTTCAATAATTTGCCATTGATTTCTGAACGACCGGTTCACATACCACCGTAAGTTACCAGCACGGCACGAACCGCTGCCGGTTCTCGCAGCAGCTGTTTTCTCCACGTGGATATACGGGATTACGAACAATGTTGTTAACACCTTGGCCAGGGAGCCCGGCAGAGTATCATTACAGAGACAAATACATATGTTATAACGATCTCATGGCTTCAGTCACTCACACCATAGTGCTGTACGTTTGGCACATCCAAAGAAATGAAACAAACATTTAAGATATGAAGATATGTAACCCGGCTACCAGATATGTGTGTCAGTTTAGTTCAGTCGACGGATCAACATCGCGGCACGCGGGTGCAACCCATAAGTGCTCCGGTCTACGCCTAACTCAAGCCTGGATCCTGAGAATCTAAACTCAGTGCACGAAAATTGTAGCACCAGCGAGGATCTTGAAATAATTTGGGTCTATTGTTAACTCGACGTTTTGCCCGGGCAGCGCCGTTAGGCGACTCTTTTTCGATTACCAACTGCCAAGGGATTTTTTCACTATCCAGAGACCAGGTAAAATTTTGTTACTAGAAGTCCACGTGAAAAAATCTCGGCCCTCACCGGGGCTTGAACCCGGAATCTTCAGCACTCGATGTGGACACCACACCTCGAGATCACTCTTCTCTCCCCCTCTCCCCCTCTCCCCAGCGTGTCATTAACAATGGCTACGGTCGCCGACCAGTAAGTCACCGCCAAGGAGTATAGCAATCACAGGCCACACTCCCTACAGATGCCTAGAAGATGTCTCGTGACCCCGCGGCAGAGTTTTTAAACCAGTCTAGCAGTCAAAGAAATCATCGAGCACGTGACAAACACACTACCAAATACAGAGATTTAAAACAGAAAACACTGGGAATGAAAAGTGTTGATGAAAGACATAAAGAGGCAAGTGAAATATTTACGCCACGTTAAAAGATATAACACTCTTATAAAAGCCATACTGGAAGGGTGAGATTGAAAGCAAGCGAGCAAGAGGTAGACAATTTTACTGGTGGGAAGATAACATCAAGAGATGGACGAACAGCCGTCTGACAGAATGTACTGTCAGGGCGAGAGACGGACAGTGTTGGAGGTCCATTGCAGCCAGCTTGCATTGTGGAGACGGCACGTGGTGGACTGATTGACTGACAACAGAGCCAGGACATCTGGCTCATGATACAGAGGGAATTCGTGGACACTTATAGGGGAAGTGTTCTGCATAGGACACGCCACTGGGTGGATTGGTGGATGGTGATGTGAAAATATAATCGTGACCGGACATCCGATTATCCATCGCAGTGCTTACTACTAGTCCCCTGGCTGTGTCCGCATATATAGTTGTTATCAACTCACGTGGACAATTGATTAAGTTGTGTTAGCGAGTTAAGTTCACCTGTCCTCTTAAATCCATAAAGTTATCAGTTATCAATTGGGGTATCTTCATTGCACACCGGACAGGTCCATAGGTGCTCAGATCCTCCCCCCAGCATATGCATCAGCGTCCGGTGGCTAATAGTGCCAGTTCTGTGTTGGTTGACGAGGCACCTCGTTTTCCAAATGTACCTCTCGCGCTTGGCCGTGCCGATTCTTACTCACAAGTCTTTCATCCTGGAGAGCGATGTGGATTCACTGACGTGAAAGTCCTCTGTTCTCGCCATATCTTTAAGGGCGTTAATATCATCGGCACGATCCATGGCTTGACCATCTACAGGGGGTGCAGAGCCAGCCAGTTTATCAGCTCGTTCATTTCCCTCGACTTCCGCATGTCCCGGGCCGAAGATGAAAGTGACTTTACGGACAACAGACTTCCGCAGCGACTCAGTCCACTGTCTGCGTACAGCTCCAGCTTCGACCTTCTGAATCATGCTCATTGAGTCACTTAGTACACACACGTTGGTATAATGCTGTGATTCCAGCCATATGAAAGCCTGTGTAACTGCCATCACATCCATCGTCATGCTGCTCGTGGTCATAAAGTGGGCACCACTGGATTCTTGAACGGTTCGGCCTGCTGAACGGGCTGTAAATGCCCAGGCACTTCTCTGCTGCTTGACAACAGATCCATCTGTATAGATGAGCACTTCGGGGCTGTCTGAGTGTTCATATATGAGCGCGTTGACATCTGCATTGACAGCGGCAGGATTCTGCTCTCTGCACCGTCTGTCGAGTGTAATAATGCAGGAGAAAGTGCACTTAAAAGCTGGAGGCACCGGCACCCATTCCTTGCCGGGGTTGATACTGGTAAGACTGCAGACCTGTCTGACGACATCTTCCGCCTGACCCATCCATGATTTGCCCCTCTTTAGCCTGTTACCATTTTCTCTGAATATAGCATCATTCAGAGGGTACTTATCAGTTTCCTACATGTAACAATGAATATGGCTCGTATGACCTAACACATGTGAGACAAACACATTCACGGAATGATTTGACGTGACACACGGTAACACTAAGTTCAACACTTTATTTACACTTCTCACGCAACACAATCAGATCCGGCGTCTCGCCATTACAATGGTGATACAAAAATACAAGTAGTCAATGAATCAATACACAGGATACACTCACAGACCTATACCACAGCCGCACAGTCTTCCATCCTCTCACAAGAGTTACTATCAATCGGCATTCAGGCACAGCAGTCATACAAGCTCCTCTCAAAACCCGTCTACTCTGTCCGGCGACCCAAGCCTGTCTGACGTTTCCCGCTCTCAGCACTTGCCATGTGGGGTTGAGTCCCTGCGGGAACTTCGTGCGTCACGCCTGTACTGGCTTGTCCCTTGTCAGGTAAGACCAGCTAACTGGCGAACCTGTGGATAGGCAAATGGTACTCGCCTGGCGCCGTTAACGACGCCGCGGCACAACTACAGGGGAGATTATGACACTCTCCCCGCCTACCATTCACCTTTCATGTGCTCTCTGTAAATATGGGTTACTGTTTTAACCCAGTCAGAATCTTCCCATTAGTTGTCATCTGACTTGACTTAGGTTTCATTTAAATACGTATGCATTGTAAGTTATATGTACACTCTCTCATGTGATGTCAAAAAGTAACACCTCCCAAGTACAATCCTCTCGATGGATTATCACGTCAGTTGCAATATGACACAATCAGACCGGTAGCACCAGCGATCCACGCAACTACCTCGCAACCAATAAACAAAAATTCCAATACGTCCGAAAACGTCAGGTTAGATTGCGAGCCGTCCCGATATGAGACGACTCCAACATTTGAGTCCCACCCAGACTTGGTAGGAACATCCCTTGTTGGTCTACAACTTCGGCAATCTCCTCCATACCCAGCTGATGTCATCTTGGAGTACTGACAATCTGGCAACATGGAGGTTGTTTTTATAACTTACATCTTACTACACATTTACGATTTGTTTCCCTTTGTTGTAATCTGTGAAACACTTTAAATTCATGGGAGATAATTTTAACATATTTTCAAAACAATAAATTACATTTGTTCTTTTATTTCTCAGCGTCATAAGTTGATGCTTCTTTACAATAGCGAACTAGATGTCGCTTTTGTGAAAAAGTTAATCAAGTTTTGATTCTAAGATCACACTACTGAAAAATCTTCACACACAATTCGTGTATGGTAAATATGCTTTCACAAAGTGTCTTACATTCGTCATTCCTTTGTGAACATTTCTTTGTCGTCTGCTAACTTTTTGCATAAATTTGTAAAGTACCGAAAATACACACACAGCTGATGTAAACGGATGTTATTAACACAGTGTTGTTCCGCATGGATGTAACAATAGTACGGAATACACAGTTCTTATTAACAGCTGTTGAGTTCAATATTTCGTTGGAAACTTTGGATTACAGTGTTCTGCAGGAGTTAAAATGTCACAGCTTATAAATAATGTTCACTTTCTACCACATTCTACACATATATAACCACAATTATCATACTAATTATAAAATAATAATTATATTTACAATGGGACTACGTCCCTATCACAAATTTCACAGCTTCTCTGAAAAACTCTCATTAATGGCTGTGTGATATGAGTGTTCTGACACCTTGCACTCAGACGTAGTTAGGCTACTGGGTATCGTCGGGACAACGGGATAGAAGATCGGCTAATGTATTGTGCTTGCCCGGAATATGTTTGACTTAAAAACTGTAGTCTTGGAGCAGTAGCGAACAACGTGCAATCATGTGGTTGGTAGGAGCGCCCGATGTGATGATTGTTAACGGACTATTGTCGGTTTCAACTATAAAGTGCCTCCCTAGGAGGAATCTGGACAATTTTGTAACTGCATATACGAGGGCAAGGGCTTCTTTTTGAGGTGTGGACCAATTTCGTTCCCTCGGTTTAAGTTTGCGGCTCAGGTAATATACAGGATGTAAAATGCCGTCATATTCCTGTAGTAATACTGCCCCAATCGCCACGGAGCCCGCATCTGTACGTAATCTGAAAGTAATATCCAAATTTGGTAACTTGAGAATGGGATTATCTAAACTATTATCAGAGAAATATGATAATACTTTTGCAAATGCAGGTTTTAGGCATTCGCTGTTCACAATCTTATTTGGTTGATTATTAGTTAATAGGTTAGTAAAACACTCAGTCAGTTCTGCAAAATTTGGTATGAACTGTCTGTAGTAATTTAACAGACCTAGGACACTTCTGACGTCTTTCTTTGTAGTCGGAAGTGATAGTTTTAGAATTTTTGATACGATGTTGTCGTCAGTCGTGACAAAGCCGTTGAAAATTTTATAGCCCAAAAGGAGATTTCTTGGTATGCTATGTCAACTTTAGCAGGTGTAACTGTCAGTCCGTGCTGTCTGATACGGTCAAATGTCTGCTGCAGTGTCGTTATATGGTCTGTCATTGTCCTTGTGTGTACACAAATGTCGTCCATGTACGAGATAATATTAGATATGTCTGTCAGAAGCAGTCTTGTCATGCGTACGAATGTTGCGGGGGCATTCACAAGCCCAAATGGTAATTTGCACTATTTGTACAGTCCCCTGAGTGTGGAAAATGCTGTCAGGTGTCTGCTTTGTTCGTGTACCGGTATTTGCCAGTAACCTTTTGTCATGTGCAGTTTCGTAAAGTATCTAGAGTCTGTCAGTTCAGTCAGTAGGTCTTCACAGTTGGTCATTGGTTCTAAATCCAACTGTTATCTTGTTCAGTTTCCTATAGTCCACACAGAGTCTTATTGTGTTGTTCTTTTTACGCACAATCACAATCGGAGAACACAAATGTGACTGTGATCGTCTGATGATGCGGCTTTTTCCTAAGTCTATAATTTCTTGGCGTAGTTTTTCTTTGTAATGTATGGGAATGGAGTATGGTCTGCATTTTATTGGTGTGTTGAATGTCAAAGTAATGTGGTGATGCACTAAGTCTGTTTGTCCTGGGTTGTTAGAGAAGATGGCACTGTATTCTTGTATCAGTTGTCTGCAACTGTCGGTCTCTGTTTGCGTCAGATGAGGGTTTATTTTAATGTCTTGCAAACAGTTTGTCGTGTCAAGTGCTGGTGTTGGTATTTCGTCGGTATCCTAGTCGTCTTCATGGTCAATTATCGTTGTGCTGGCTGCTGTCTCGTCCTTGTCTTTGTCTCTGTTGTAGTATGGTCTTAGCATGTTGATGTGGAATATTTTATGTTTGTCTTTGACTGCAATTTCATAGCCAACCGTCGAGATCTGTCTTAGTACCTTGAATGGTCCTTGCCATGAGTCTGTCAGTAGATGTCGGTCACTAGGTAGAAGAAGTAGAACGTCCTGTCCAGGTGTAAGTGTTATCGTCTTATTTCCTCTGTTTGCGTACTGTCTGTAAATAGCAGATTGTTTAAGTGCTTCTTTGGCTATGATACAAGATCTCATTACCCTTTCACGCAATGATGTTACATGTTCATATGATGATATGGGTTTATGTACAGGTGTAGTTTCAGTTAACATGGAATGGTATATATATATACAATTGGCCGCGTGGTTTGGCACCATACACAAGTTCAAATGGTGAGAACCCTGTGCTGGAATGAGGTACTTTGCGATATGCAAATAATATGGCAGGCAAATATATATCCCAGTCTTCAGGATGTTCCTGGGTGACTTTGGAAAGCATATGCTTGAGATCCCCATTAATTTTTTCTATAATTCCCGTTGAGTGAGGATGGTACGGGCTGTTGAAACATTGCTTAACCTCTAACATTTTGGTGAAATCTTGAGCTGCTGCCGCTATAAATTGACTTCCTCGATCTGAGAGGATAGTGTCAGGAAACCCTACTCTCGAAAATATGTGGAAGAAAACTCCCATCACCTCTTTGGCAGTTATGTTCTTCAGTGGAATAGCCTCAGGCCAGCGGCTACAGAGATCAATTATTGTAATTATGAATCTATTTCCTCTAGATGTTACATGATTTAGAGGACCTACGATGTCAACAGAGATTTTCTCAAAGGGTCTACTAGCTAAATCTGTAACCTGTAATTCAGCTTGTGGGTGTTTACCCTTTTTGACCAGTTTTTGACAGATGTCACAAGTTCTGCAATATTGTTTAGTATCATTACAGAATTTTCGCCAATAAAACTGGGTTAACAATCTAGATCTAGTCTTCTAATACGCCATATGCCCTGCGAAAGGTATATCATGTGCAAGATGTAAGGCTTGTTTGCGGTATTTGTTTGGCAATACCGTTTGCTCTGTTGTGCTGTTTCCTCTAGTATAGTACCTTGTAAGGATGCCATCTTTTAGAGCAAAATGCCATCTTGCATTCTTAGTCAGCCTTGGCTTTTGGCCTATAAGATTAAAATATTTAGACAATGATGGATCAGCCTTTTGGGCTGTTATAAAGTTATCCCTCATGGTTTTCGGAGGTATTAACACTGGGCTTAGCATTTCTAGTGCCTCAGTTTGATCAATTTCTTCTTGCACTCTCACAGCAGATCTAGTTACTGCGTTAACATTTTCACTAACATGACATGATGGTGAAACATTTAGATCGATGGATTCATGTGATGACATTACTGAATTAGCAAACATGCATTCATCCGATGATCGCACACTCTCAACAATACAATTAGTTGGAGATGATGTTACATTATCATTCATACACTTGGCAACAGATGTTATGGTATTATGAGGCATATCATTCACCTCAGGAAGGTTACCTACAATAATATCGCAACATGGATTGGATAATGCTGCACATTTGACCTTTCCTGTGAGGAATGGGGTGTCAATATATGCCCATGCAAGTGGATATTTCTCGATGTTACCCGAGAAAGTTCTGCATGTTATATGTTTTCCTGTATAATCTGTAGGCAATATTAAATCTCTTTTCAAACCGATAAGAGTGCTTCCGCTGTCTCTTAAGACTGTAGCAGACTTGCCATTCACATATCCTTGGTGGATGTTAATCTTGCCTTTGGAGTCTATCACCAAATTAGCTTCTTCATTGGCAACAGGTATTGAGTGGCCGCAGTTAATAGGCCATCTTCATGGAACTGATCACAGATGGTACACTTTTCACGGTTAAATACATCAATAGCCTGTGCTGAGTACACAGGGGGATTTTCAACTAGTTCCTCATCTGAGGAAGAGCTATCAAACAAGGCTGCATTCGCCTTCCTGGTCATCTGTTTGCCTCTACAAGAATGGCGCCAGTGGCCATACGCTTTACAAAGGAAGCATTTGGTTAGCCGTTTATAGCTCCTTCGCACCTTCTCTTGCTTATTTATGTAGTTTTGCAAGTATGTTGGGTATGCGGGATTTTTATCACACATAGCAGTCTGATTGTGTGGCAGCTGGCAAAAACTACATTGGTGGTATTTCTCAGTAGTAGGCTTGAATGATCTTTGCCTATTGTAGGGCTCTGATCTTGATTTGTCATAGGTAGCAGCTGCTACGAAATGTATGTCAGTCAACTCACTAGAAAAACATTGTTGGCTGTAAAATAAGCCGAACCTCGTTTCTCAATCTGTTGTACATTCTCACATTCACACTCTTGCAGAAACTTAGAAAATGATGGTGGAAGAGATGAGATGATTTTATCTCTGAGGATGAGATCTTTCAACTTATTAAAGTCATTGTTAACTTTGGCTGCTGACAGCCATTTACTGAAAATATCCTGTACTACAGAAATGTAGTCAGAGAACGTTTGTGTAGGTTTTGGAGCTACTTTACTAAATTGTTCTCTGTAGCCTGCTTCATCTAACAGGAAATGTGACATAATTTTTGACTTTATGTAATGGTAATCTTTCCTAAGATCTTTAGGGATGGTCTCTATTACTTTCAGAGGCTCCCCTGATAAACTTCTCATGTATATGATGTTCCATTCAGTCTCTGGGATCTGGTAATGGTCAATTAAAGTTTCAAAGTTTTTGGTGAAGGCTTCTATGCAGTCACCCGTGGTATAATTTCGTACTATCCCTTGGTACTTTTTGTACTGATTTTCTTTTTCAAGTCTTTCTGACTTTCTAGACTCTTTGTCTACGGCTGTATCAGCTTCTAGCTGTTTAATTTTCAGCTGTAGTTCGATTTCTTCCTTTTTAGTTCGAGCATTAGTTTCAAGCTCTTCTCGTTTACTCTGAGCTAAGATCTCGGCTTTCTTTATCTCGGCATCCAATTCTGCCTTTTTCAGCTCTCTTTCAGCTGCTCTGTCCTCGCGTTCTCTATCTTTTACTCGGAGGTGCTCTGAATATTTTGCCTCACTCCATTTTGTCAACTCATCACCAGTTAACTTTAACTTTAAACCCATTTCGATGAAATCATTTAAAGTAGACATGATGGAATGTTTCAATGACAATGAATGTTTAAACAAACAATTTAATGATAAGTTGTTAGTAAATTGAACAATTTATACAGTATTTTTGAAATTACAGCGCGTGCCTAAACTTGCATATAAAAGTATATGAAAAAGATAATACTTAAGTGCTCTGGAGACACTGGAGAATGGTGGAAAACTGGACCAGAGACTGTAGGGTCGTTACTGCCCGGAAAAATAACCTCTACTGATTACGGTTTCGGGTGACACCCAAAAACCTGTTACTTTTGGAAGAAAAAATATAAGGATCTATGTTTTTATGAGGTGTATGCGTGTCAACTAAGTTTTGTAGGTTTGTATGCTGTCAAGTATTATTGTTGGTCGTAATGTCGTCCGTTCAACAAATATCAACAACTTCAACAACTTCCTTTCTCTCCCGAACTTTCCGCTTACACACGCTTTCTATGCTACACAACTACTTTCCCGAAAACAAGCTAGCCATGTTATCTATCGATCAATCAATAAAGACTAGCTATTCACGTTCACACAACACGTTCAAATTCAACCAGAATGAGCTATCTACGATCACAACACGTGTACACAACTGGTTCATAAAAACGGATGATGCCACCACGTTCACAAATTTCCTCCATGCATCTTTACATTTGGTTCATAAACACGGACGATACCCCCACGTTCACACATGTCAGGTTCCTACATGTAACAATGAATATGGCTCGTATGACCTAACACATGTGAGACAAACACAGTCACGGAATGATTTGACGTGACACACGGTAACACTAAGTTCAACACTTTATTTACACTTCTCACGCAACACAATCAGATCCGGCGTCTTGCCATTACAATGATGATACAACAATACAAGTAGTCAATGAATCAATACACAGGATAAACTCACAGACCTATAACACAGCTGCACAGTCTTCCATCCTCTCACAAGAGTTACTATCAATCGGCATTCAGGCACAGCAGTCATACAAGCTCCTCTCAAAACCCGTCTACTCTGTCCGGCGACCCAAGCCTGTCTGACGGTTCCCGCTCTCAGCACTTGCCATGTGGGGTTGAGTCCCTGCAGGAACTTCGTGCGTCACGCCTGTACTGGCTTGTCCCTTGTCGGGTAAGACCAGCTCACTGGCGAACCTGTGGATAGGCAAATGGTACTCGCCTGGCGCCGTTAACGACGCCGCGGCACAACTACAGGGGAGATTATGACAGTGCTGCTCATCTGCACTTATTTTTAAGTATGCACGAGCTCTCCAGATCTTGATCCTGTGTTCTATTGTCGGGAAGTCAAGGAGGTATCTCATTGCTACACAGCTGGTGTCTCTCGTGCAGCCCAAAATGATGCGCATGGCTTCGTTTTGTACCTTTTCAAGTCTTCCAATCTGTGTATGGCTGACAGTGAGGGTTGCCAGGGCATACTCGATGCGTGAAAGCACCAGTCCTTCGAACAGAAGTATTAGCAGTCTTTGCTCGATATTGGCAGTCGCCATGACTCCCCTTTCTTGTTCAAGCTAAGTACACCATCCATTAAGTTATCTTGGTGAGTTGAGTTCACGTGTGGCGTTTATTATTTAATCAACTCATGAATACTATCACTTAAATTGTGTTAGTGAGTTGAATTCACCTGTTCCTTTTGTTTTCAACTCGCGTGAACCACGGCTTTGTGTTATTGAGCTGAGTTCGCATATCCCATTTGTCGCTTTCAACTCAAAATCACCATTACGTCAGTAATGTTGGTGGGCTGATTTCAACTGTCCTGTTTCTTGCCAATAACTCACCTATACAATCAATTAAGTAGTGTTAGTAAGCTGAATCAACCTATCTCGATTATTGTCAACAATTAACAAATACTGTCAGTTAAGTAGCAGTGGTGAATTGAGATCACCTGTTTCGTTTGCTGCTTGTATTTATAGTGAAATGGGGAGCATTTATTCAACACTCCGTTTCCATAATTGTCTACAATTCTATATATTTATATTCATGACCCGGCCTTTTGAAGGGATTCGTTTCGATAAAGGTTATAATTGGCTTGATTTATTCTCATTATCTTATTTCTCTCCCCCCCCCCCCGCCCTTTTTTTTCCTCCATCTCTACCATGCACTATGTGTGAAGATTTGGAACAGCGCCGTTTGGTTAAAAGCATGGAAGAACTCACAATCTACATATAAGTCCATTGCTCCATGTGGACAACAATCACCTTCGGATTGATATAAATTGTGAGGGTAAAGCCATACTCAGCTGCTTTGGTAGCTGTTTATTCACAGGACTATCCTTCTGAGCTGGTGATGGACCTTACTATATCTTCTCCTTGAGGTTGAACAGGGTAGGGGCAATGGTGAAATCGAAATCGAAAAACAATCTACATCCCTCTCTCAAAGAAGGAACATTCACCACTATGTACCAAGTATCGTATTATCGCACTAATAAGCCATGCAAGCAAGACATTGAGAGTCAGTCAGCCAGCTTGCCTTTGTTAGCGAGTGACTGTTTGTTGCCAAGCAGTTAGCTGTTTCTGTTATTGCCTGGCAGTTGATGATTGCTTGTTATTTGTTATTGCCTCGAAGAGAACTGTTTGGCGGAATCCCGCGCAGAGAATGTTGTCTCGACCAGGGCCTTGTTTAGTGTCGTTCAGGGCATATTGGTATACTCTGGGGCGAGCTGTAATTATTGATATCGCTCGCCACACGTAGTTTGAAGTTCGCAACCTTGAGCTTGACGGCTCGTTGAATCAATCACGCTCAGTACAGGCTCTCTGGTGTGTATAGGCTAATCTTGTTGTTGAAAGCTCTGATGGCGGCGCTCGTACACATGTATGTTTCTGTGTGCATTAAGAAAGTTTTATGGGCGCAAGTAATATAAAAGTGACGACAGCTACTTATTTAAAAGGAGAAGAGTAAGGAAAGAAAAATTTAACGGAACACATATAATTAAAATATTGGTAAGGGACATAACAATATAACAGTTGTCTGAAGGGACACTACTAAAAGTGGTATAAATGTAATTTAAATAATTGTAGTATATATCTAATCTTTTATAATATTTTCAAAAATTTAGTGACAGTTATAGGCGTCATCAATAGTTGCTTTATAATATATATAAAGTAAGTTATTTTTCTATGATTTTGTTAAACCTGTAGCTTGATGTTACAAGTGTGAGAATTTTATAACCAATTTGTTTATTTCTACTCAATATTATATTCATAATTTTATTTATTCTTATTTTGACAGAGAATGCAACAAGTGATTGTTTTTGACCGTCCTTTATATAGGACAAAAAAAAAAAAAAAAAGAGAAGAAGAACTAAGAAAAAAAAAAAAAAATTTAATAGGACCTGATGAATCTAATCTCCTTCTCTGCGTTTGTCTAAGATCAAGTGTAACATCTGCACCTGATCGTGCCTGGGGCAGAGATGATCACCCACCACAACCGACACACAGGGATGTGGGACCCGGTGGGATTGCTCTGTCCCCTCCGCGAACCGTGAACAGGCACGGCATTATAAGAATTAATATTCTGATTATTACTGCAATTCATTTGTTAGGCACAATCTTGAACACATGCAATAAATGTCGCCATAACTGTGAGTGTCTGAAGGCTTCGAGCTATTCATCAATGTTGGCACAGGCTTTCGGATTTTCTGTTCGAATGATTGAATTCTCTGGACCATGAGCCCTTTTACTGAAGTTGACTGTTACATCGTTACTAACCATTTGGCACCGGTTATTGTCAACAATTAATAAATACTGTCAGTTAAGCAGTAGCCTAGTGGTGAATTGAGTTCACCCGTCTTTTTTGCTGCTTTATTTATCATCATCATCATGTGCCATGATGTTAAGCGTGGGCGGTCAGGTTTTGCCATCTCACTCGATGAACAGAGTCGTGGATCAGCTCAGTGTTCCTGTCTCGACCATACAACGTGGCCAAGCCATCTAGGTATTTACTTCTCTGCTCTCCCCTTATTCTCTTTCCCTCGATCTTGCCATGTGTCACCAAGTTCTCTAATTTATATCTTCGCATAACGTGACCAAAAATGTATTTAAAGTGAAATGGGGAGCGTTTATTCACCCCCCCCCCTTTCCATCGTTGCTTACATTTCTATATACATTTCTATATATTTATGTGCATAACTCCACATCTCGAAGTGAAGTGTTTTGATAAAGATTATAATTGGCTTGATTAATTCTCATTATCATATTCCCCCCCCCCCCCCCACTCTCAGGCAGTGCATGAAGCTGGCAATTCTGGATAAGAACACAAACAAGTCAAGGCATCACTGACTGGTGAAGCAAAAGACGCGACGACGACCGCTGTAGAAATATTCAGCAACAAATACTGTCGCTGTGAAGACCCAATATCGCTCGTTCGTCCGGGTCTGGCACGAATACATGTAAGACTAGCAATATCAATCAATTCATGTATAATAGATATCAATTTAATATCTCGAGTGCATATCACATTTCACATCGCAGAATTCACCATATCACTGAACAGCATACTCGTCCACTCAACTAATATATTATCAGCTCATGCTTCTAGCGCATATGCTATTCATACATATGTGTTGGAACTCTTCGCTGGCTGCTGAGGATGGGGACGGAGCGCTTATGGAAATGCCCCGAATGCTGTGATGTAGGTTCTTAAATCAATCAATCAATCATATTAATACATATATCTGGTAGCGCTCTCAAACAATCATCATAAGTATACAGTTCGACACGTTACTTTTCGGAGGGACGCTATTTAGTGTTTTCCTTTGGATTTCATGTGATTTCCTATGGATTTCCTGTGAATAGTGTTTTCCTGTGGATTATGTGATGTTATTTTGTGTTCTTTGATTGGGAGTTTTCAAAAGCAGCCACGGAAGGCAGGTGGTGGATGAATTTTTGAGGGTAGCCGACAGATATTTGTGGGTCATGGTCTCGAGTTTCACGACGGCAGGCAAAGGAGCTTTTCTTGAGTCAATGGCTGCGGTCTCCGACCAGTAAGGTCACTGCCATAGAGGAAAGCAACGGCAAACTACCGCTTTAAAAGTGCCTAGTACATCATGATTCGCTTAAAGACTGATCATCGCAAGGCAAGGACAGAGACGTTAAAATTAGCAACTTGGAACGTTAGGACGTTAAAAAAAAAAAAAAAAAATTGTTTCGTATCCCTTACGGGATACGCTGTTGATGTACTAGGCAAGTGTTACGTTCAGTAGTTTGCCATTGCTTTCTGAACGACCGGCCCCTATACCTTTTTCGAAAAAACCAGCACCGCCGTGTTTCGAACCCGGGTATACGGGCTCACAAACCACGTTCGCAAGCTCTTAGCCACAGAGACCGGTTAGGACGTTAAACGACGACGAAAAATTAGAGAACATAAAACAAGAAACTGAAAGGGAAAAAATTAATATTTTAGGTATGTGCGAAACGAGATGGACAGGAGCAGGCATAAAGATAGATGAAGATTTCAAGATTATTTATTCTGGAGGTGAAGATCGTCATAGGAGAGTGGCAATTATTTTGGACCGGAAAACATCAAAATCTGTTCAAGGATATTGGGCCGTGTCGGACAGAGTTCTACTAGTTAAATTAAGTGGCAGACCTTTTAGCATAAATATTATTCAAGTATATGCCCCAACAGGAGAATCCAGTGAAGATAGTCTAGAAGAATTTTATAATGACATAGAGTCTGCCTTAAAGAAATGTAGAAATTCAGAAATAAACATCATAATAGGGGACTTCAATGCAAAAGTAGGAAATCAAGGGGATAGATACACAGTAGTAAACTATGGTTTAGGAGAGAGAAATGAAAGAGGATACCGACTCGTAGAGTGGGCAAAAGAACAGGAAATTATTGTAGGAAACACCTGGTTTAAGCAACACCCTAGAAGATTATGGAAATGGAGGAGTACTGATAGCAGGTTTAGAAACCAAATTGACTACATTCTCATTAGCAGAAGATTTAGAAACACGCTCACAGTAGCAAAAACAGTTCCCAGTGCTGATTGTTGTAGTGACCACAGATTACTCACAGGAACATTGAGGATAAAGTTGAAGAAAGTCAAGTATATAACAGGAAACACTAAATATGATTTGTGTACAATCAGTAATGACAAGGAAATAGAAAACAAATTCAACATAGAAGTACAGAACAGATTTGAAATATTGTCTGATCTAGAGATCCTATTCCAGGATGTGGATGATCAATGGGAAACGTTGAACAATTCAATCAATGTGGCTGCAGAAATAACTATTCCAAAATTAAAGAAGGTGGGTCGTAAGAAATGGATGACTGAAGAAATTTTACACCCTATGGAAACAAGAAGACTCAACAAAAATAATTCTGTCAAATATGAAGAAATTCACAGACAAGTCAGAATATTATGTAAGGAGGTAAAAGAAGCATGGCTTGAGGAAATGTGCTTAGAAATCGAAAACCACGACAACAGTCAAAATACCAAATTAGTGCACAAAATAATTCAGGAACTTACTAATAAAAGAACAAGTACATCAACAGGGTGTCTAAAAACTAAAGGTGGCAAAATCATAATAGAAAAAGATCAGATTCTACATGTATGGACAGATTATGTGAAACACCTTTATGATGATAACAGAGACGAACAGTATGATATTAGATTTAATAATGAAGGACCGCCAATTTTGGAGATGGAGCATATGAAAGCTGGCAAGGCACCCGGTGCAGATAACATCACAACAGAAATGATTAAAGCTTTAGAAGAATTTGGACTAGAGCAAGTCACCAGACTGCTGAACACATTATATGATACCAGAGATATACCTCCTGAATTATGTAACTCTGTATTTATTGCAATCTCAAAGAAATCAGGAACCTTGGAATGTGATCAACATAGAACAATTAGTATAATGAGTGAATTATGTAACTCTGTATTTATTGCAATCCCAAAGAAATCAGGAACCTTGGAATGTGATCAACATAGAACAATTAGTATAATGAGTCACATCACAAAGATTTTGCGAAGAATTATCATGCAAAGAGTGAGGAAGAAGATACAACCTGAAATAGGGGAAGAAAAATGCGGGTTTGTAGAAGTAAAGGGTACAGTAAATGCTGTGTATATGCTGCGAACAGTTATTGAACGTGCTATAGAAGTAAACAAGGATATACATCTTTGCTTTATTGACTATACAAAGGCTTTTGATAGAGTTAGACATGTCAACATGGTGGATATGCTTGCAGATCTACAAATTGATGGGAAAGACATTAGACTTATAAAAAAAACATATATTGGAACCAACAAGCTGCAATAAGGATTGATATTGAAGTGGGACAGTATCAGCCAATTAAGAGAGGTGTTAGGCAGGGATATGAAGGCTAATAGACTACAATGGCTGGGGCATATAGAAAGAATGGAAGATAATAGGGAAACAAAACTCGCTTACACTCAGGAAATAAATGACCGTAGACCCCGAGGTAGACCAAGAAGGCGGTGGAGAGATAATACATGTACAGACCTACAAGCACTTGGAATCAACGACTGGCAAGAGAAGGTCCACCAGAGAGACGAGTGGAGACGGATTGTATTTGCAGCAAAGAACCTCAATGGCTCGGTACGCTGAAGAAGAAGAAGAAGAAGTTAGGCAGGGATGTGTGATGTCTCCAGATCTTTTTTCCCTATACAGTGAAAATATTTTCAGAAATGTAGAGGATATAAATGGAATCAGCATTGGAGGACGAAACATCAATAACATTAGATATGCAGATGATACAGTATTAATTGCAGACAATGCGCAGGACCTGCAACAATTAGTAGATGCGGTTGTTGTACACAGTGAGCAACTGGGGTTAGAATTAAATTGTAAAAAGACTCAGGTTATGGTCGTCACTAGGAAGAAAGAAGTGCCACAATGTAATATACAAATAAATGGAAATATTCTTCAACAAGTGAATCGGTACAATTATCTTGGAACAGTCATAACATCTGATGGGAGATGCCTTGAAGAGATTAGAACAAGAATCGCCATGGCGAAAGTAGCCTTTAGCAAGATGAAAACCATTCTGACCAATAAAAAGATGTCAATTGAAACGAGAAAAAGAGTGTTGAGGGGATACATAGAGCCTGTTCTTTTGTATTGATGTGAAACTTGGACAAATAGCAGTCAAACTGAAAAGCATCTGATGGCTGTAGAAATGTGGTTTTTGAGGAAAATGCAAAGAATACTATGGACAGACAGAAAAACCAATGACCAAGTAGTACAGGAGACAAATGAACATCGTAAACTGATTAGAGAAATTAAACGTAGACAGTCAAAATTGTTTGGACATGTTATGAGAAGAAATGGATTGGAGAACTTAGTGACAACTGGCAAGATCGAAGGGAACAGACCAAGAGGAAGACCGAGAGGAAAATACCTGGATGGCTTTGTCACATGGCATGGACAAGACAGGAACACTGAGCTGATCCACGACACTGGTGATCGAGTGAAATGGCGAGTCATGACCGCCCACGCTTTCCAGCATGGCACATGATTTATTGATTGATTGATTGATACAGTTCACTTTCGCAGCACTCAGTCAACCACGTCCATTCCCGTCAGCAGTCTAGTCTGGTCTCCCCAAAGCTGTCGTCTTTGGTCCCTCATCACGTGGTATCCCCCTCGTGTAGTTTGCTACTCCCCGTGCTAGGTAATTACGTTCTTAGCAATGGGACTCTCTATCGTCATTGAACTGGAGTCAGTCTGTCCGTTGCTGACTGTCCACGATGTCCAGTCTGGGGTCGTATTATTATGTCCCCTTCATGGGTGTACTGTGCTGTCTACTGTCACCATGTCCTGTCTTCCCATCCCATGTCCTGTCTATGGGATATGTCCTATGTATAAGGTCCCGATGACCCTGACAGTCACTAAACTCATTGACAATACTTAACGGTGTCAATGATAGCATTGATAATGTTGGGATTTTTAGTGATTATTACTATAAGAAGACTTATCAAGAGCAGAAGAAAAAGCCCTGGACATGAAATTGAGAAAACCTGAGAACAGTATGTAACTTGAGAGGTCACTGTATGAAATCTACAGATTAACAGAAACAGAAGAAGACCTTACATATATGGAGCAGCACAGACAGAAAGGGAACATAGGGGGAAGATTGATTGATTGATTGATTGAGTTAGGAATCGACATCACAGCATTCGGGGCATTCCCATAAGCGCTCCGTCCCCATCCTTAGCAGTCAGCAAAGAATTCCAACCCCAATAGTACCAGTAGCAATCTGATTATATGTCCGTCTCGCCTTTCCTCTGAGCGTTGAGCGTCGGCCATATCCTCTTGTCACTCTTCGCTGTCTCATTCTTGCCAGACATGGTAATCCATTTGCTCCTCCGAGGTGTACACGTGTTCCCACAAGGCCGCAACAACGTCTGCCTTGTCATGCATCAATACTCCACCAAGTTCTGCAGAGCCAGCCAATCTGTCCGCCTGTTCATTTCCCAACACACCAGCATGCCAAGGAGAAAAGATCCATGTGATGCTTGTCACCCGTGGCCTCAGAAGCGAAGCAAGCCACTCCGCACGAAGACTGCCCGTCCTCAACCTCGTCAGCATGCTTTCTGGGTCAGTTACAATCACGATGTGTGTGTGTCGTATTCTCCATCCAGCTGAGAGCCGCAGTGACTGCCTCCACCTCCATTCTTAAGCTGGATGTTGTGGTATCATATGCCAGGCTCTCCTGCACCAAACGTCGACTATTAGCTTTAGCTATGAACCCCCAGCCACTTCTCTCACCTCTTGACACCGAACCATCTGTGTAGATAATCACATCACCCGAGCGAGCATTGTCCTGAATTAGTTGCTGGATTTGACATAGGGGGAAGACGCGGGCGGAGCTGCAAGACGGCTTGGATTCACCTGGTAAAAGGTCTATGCCTCAATGAGGGATACAGGGCGAAAGAAGGGTAGAAGAAGTCATTAAAGAGCGTTGCATATTTGAACTCTAGGGTTGCGGCTAGGTGTCTGATATTGATTTATATTTTATCTAACTCTTACAGAGACTAAACTATACTTGATTAGGACGATCACATGACTTCATTCACTCTCATAATAATACAGTAGAGTTGATACGTTTAAACAAATTTACAGCATGGGGTATGATAGTATTGTAACCCAAGAACCATATATGTGTGTCAGTAACAATGTAAGGTCACTGCCAAGGAAGATATCAATCACAGACCATCTTCCTCAAAGATGCCTAGAAGATGATTCGTGACTCCACGGTGGAGTTTTTAATCAGTCTAGCAATCAAATAAATTATCGATCACTTAACAACAGAGGCAGGGCATCTGAGGAACCATAGAGAGAGAATTCGTCGAAAGTTATGGGGGAAGTGTGTATGATGGATGATGACATGAAAATATAATCGCCACTGGCCATCCTATCTTCGATCCCCTGGCTGTGGCCCCAAATCCTATCATCCACCCCTGGCTGTGTCCTCATATATAGTTGCCCTAAACTTACGTGGACAATTGCGTTGTGTTAGTGAGTTGAGTTCACCTGTCCCGCCTCTACTCACTTATGTCATAGTTTCAGTAGTGTTAGTTAGTTGAGTTTCTTGTCATCAACTCACGTACACCATCTCTTAAGTTCTCTTGGTGAGTTGATTTCACGTGCGGCATTTCTTATAATCCACTCACGAGTACTATCACTTAAGTTGTTTGGGTTAGTTGAGTTCACCTGTACGGTTTGTTGTTCTCAACTCACGTTACCTATTGCTCAAGTTGTATTAATGAGCTGAGTTCACACATCCCGTTTGTTGCTTTCAATTCAAAAGTACCATGGCTTCAGCAGTGTTGGTGAGTTGAATTTGCCTGTCCCGCTTCGAGTCAGCAACTCGCATATACTTTTAATGAGTTGAGTTTAAATGTCCTGTCACAAATCACCTATACAATCAATTACGAAGTGTTCGTGAATTAAGATCAATTGTCCTGGTTCTTGTTAAGAATTGACCTATACTGTCAGTTATGTAGTAGTGGTGAGCTGAGTTCATATAGTCTTGTTTGCTGCTTGTATTTATAGTGAAATGGGGAGCATTTATCCCTCTTCCCTCTCTTCCTTTCATCCCCCTCCCCCACTCCCATCATTTTCTACATTTCTATCTATTTATGTGCATGATTGCACCTCTTGAAGTGAAGTTTCGATAAAAATTATCATTGACATGATTTGTTCTCATCGTATTATTACATGAATTGTAAGGACATAGAAAAGGAACTAATGCAAGCAGGAGTAGAAGCCAATAGCGACACTATGTTGTGAAGATCTGGAACAGCGCCGTTTGGTTAAAAGCATGGAAGAACTCACAATCTACATCCCTCTATCACAAGTTATGTACCAAGTACTTTACTATCTCACTAATAAGCTATGCTAGCAAAAAACTGACAGTCAGTTGAACATGGATTTTAAGAAGTACAGACAGATTTAAGACTGGACAGAAGAACCATGGGCCGTATCATAAACACGAGAACCTGTCACAGGTTCAAGAAGACATAGCCTGGAGATAGACTAACAGCTAACCAACATCTTGAACAAAAATTGAAGTACTTGGATATCACCTTTGACAGGTGTATGTCTTTTAAGGATCATGTGGAGGCTTCAATAGTGAAGTCTGGTAGAGGACTTAATGCATTGAGCGTGATGGCAGCAACTGGGGTGTGAGCAGAGGATGCTTTACAGGCTCTTTCAGCAGTTTATAATTTCTGCGACTGAGTATGGTTTGGGGCTGCTGATAGTATCAAAGAACCAGCTTGAAAGGTTGGAGCGCATACAGAATGCTGCCATACGGGTGATTCTTGGATGCACAAAGGACACACTAATTATATGCACGAGGCACATCCTGGCGCTACCAACAATGGCGGATAAGCATCGGCTCCTTCAAGCCAAATTGGTACCTGAGAGTTGCTGCAGATAGGGATCACCCCCTGCATGAAGCCATGGATATAGTCAAGGGTCATAGACTAAGACGAGGCTGGTCCTGGGTGGAACAAGCAGGAACATTTATACGTCAGGTGTGTGATCTAGAGACCATCAGTCGTGAAAAAGAGTGACATTGGGTCGTGAGTGCAGAGAATAGGCAGCGGGCCGCACAGAATTTGAGATGCAACAACTGATGCAGAGTAACACACATCAAGGTGACTTAGTGAACTAACTATACTGATGGGTTAGTGGTGAAAATAGACAGAGCGGTTGGGGTTTCACTGCGATGGCTAATAGACGATTCTTTAACAATAAAGGAGTCTGGCACATGAGGCTACGACCTCCAGCATGAGAATGGAGGTGGAAGTAGTTACATCGGCTTTCCGTTGGTTAGAGGAGACAACTGCAACACACATTGTCTTCATCGCGAACTCAAAGAGTGTGCATAGTAAGGTGGAGAAAGGAATGTTTCGTGTGGAATGCCTCACTTAGCATCAGAAGTCATAGATTGTGAGAATTGTATGTATTTTTTGCCTTGGCCATGCGAGAGTGAGGGGGAATGAGCAGGCTGATAGGCAGGCAGGGAATGCACCTCTTGGTGGTAGATTACCTATGGGCAATGGAGAGGTGTTCGTGAGGCTGTGGACCCAGATGGAGAAGGTGGGGGAACAGATTGAGAATCCGTATGTGGAAAGGATGAAATTGCGGAGAATTGGTAAGGGGTTCTGGTAGAATCTCAAAACTGAGAGGGAAGACAAGGAGAACTTTCAATCAGATAGTAGTGGGAACGTTTAGTAGTGTGACCCTTCGCTGGCTGTTGAACGAGGGGACGGAGCATGTATGGGAATGTCCTGAGTGCAGTGATGTCAGTTCTTAGCTCAACTCACCTCAACTATACCACAAACTATTGTTTCAATGATCCACATTGGACACCCTCAAAAACTAGTATCATAAAATATGACTCTGAAGTAATATTGACTAGGCTACAATGTAAGAAATATCACGCCAGTTGCCTTTACTTTCCAGTAAATTTGCGGGTACTCGGTTTTATGATTGTTGACATGAGTGCCTCAAAGAGGATTCGAACACATGACCGGTGGGCAAGCATCTTGGACCCTGTTGCTCACAATCAATACTGATACATGTATTTCTCACGCGGACACCCACTTACACACAATGTATGAGGAGCGAAGCAATAGTGAAATTC
This sequence comes from Cepaea hortensis, assembly GCA_963921405.1. Taxonomy (NCBI): domain Eukaryota; kingdom Metazoa; phylum Mollusca; class Gastropoda; order Stylommatophora; family Helicidae; genus Cepaea; species Cepaea hortensis. The sequence continues at coordinate 20,001,316 of OY992889.1, forward strand.
CCCTTAATGCGACAACTTCAGTTCAACAAATAAATGCATTAAGAACATTACATCCAGATTAATATAAAGAAGTGTATAAACATGGCGATATTATGTTATGTTTGATAACAGAACTTCGTGATTAGATTTGTGTAATTTATAACTCGAATTCAATCAAATATGGCTTGTTTACTTTCCCTCGCGCTAGCGGGGTTTTGGTTTGTGCACAGTAGTTCATTGTGTTATTCTAAAGTGATGTGTCTGCTCTCTCTCTCTCTCTCTCTCTCTCTCTCTCTCTCTCTCTCTCTCTCTCTCTCTCTCTCTCTCTCTCGTCCACGCCCCATTGATCTGTTTACAGTTCTTGTACCATCAGTAAACATTTGCCTCGTCGCTCAGCCAGTTCTTGAAGCTGGAGGCTTGCAAAGGTCAAGGCTGCCGATCTCACTATTAATTGGTGAAGCAGAAGACGTATCAACGACTGCTGTAGAAATCATATTAACAACAAAAACTGTCACTAAACTAATTGGAAATATAAAGTTAACGGTGTCAGTGATAACGGTAATAATGTTGGGTTTGTTGTTGTTGTTGTTGTTGGGGTCATTGTATAGGAAGTTTGAGATGAAGAAAAAAACTCTAGCGCCATATAAGACATACACTGAGAAACCCTGGGAATAGAATAACTTGAGAGGCCTTTGCCTGGAATCCACAAGACAAAATAAATAGAGGAAGCCTGAAAACATCTGGAACAGTACAGACAAAAAGGAAAAATATGAGAAGAGAGGGCGGAACTGCGTAGGATAGCAAGGACGGCTTGAAGTCAGTTGATTAAGGGTCTATGTCTCAATGAGGGATACAAAGAAGAAATCTCATTAATAAGTGTTGTATATATGGACTCAAGGGTTGTGACTACATGTCTGATATTGATTTATATCTTATCTATCCGTTACAACGGGAATATTATTTTTATGTTGTATATCCCGTACAGGACGTTGCAGTCAACACCATTTTTCAGCTGCTGTTTATGTAATAGGCAAGTTTTACGTTCAATAGTTTGCCATAGCTTTCTGAACGACCGGTTCACATACCACCGTAAGTTACCAGCACGGCACGAAACACTGCCGGTTCTCGCAGCTGCTGTTTTCCCCACGTGGATATACGGGATTACGAACAATGTCGTTAACACCTTGGCCAGGGAGACCGGCGGAGTATCATTACAGAGACAAAAACATGTGTTACAACGATCTCATGGCTTCAGTCACTCACACCATAGTGCTGTACGGTTGGCACGTCCAAAGAAAGGAAACCAACATTTACGATATGAAGATATGTAACCCGACTACCAGATATGTGTGTCAGTTTAGTTCAGTCGACGGATCAACATCGCGGCGCGCGGGTGCAACCCATAAGTGCTCCGTTCTACGCCTAACTCAAGCCTGGATCCGGAGAACCTCAACTCAGTGCACGAATATTGTAGCACCGGCGAGGATCTTGAAATAATTTGGGTAGATTTTTAACTCGAAGTTTTGCCCGCGCAGTGCCGATAGGCGAATCTTTTTCGATTTCCAACTGCCAAGGGATATTTTCACTACCCAGAGACCAGGGGAAATTTTGTTACTAGAAGTCCACGTGAAAAAATCTCGGCCCGCACCGGGGTTTGAACCCGGAATCTCCAGCACTCGAGGTGGACACCACACCTCGAGATAACTCCTCTCCCCCCCCCCCCTCCCCAGCGTGTCATTAACAATGGCTGCGTTCGCCGACCAGTAAGTCACCGCCAAGGTGTATAACAATCACAGGCCTCAAACCCTACGGATGCCTAGAAGATGTCTCGTGACTCCGCGGCAGAGTTTTTAAACCAGTCTAGTAGTCAAAGAAATGATCGAGCACGTGACATGTTTCATGGAAACATACCCACTACCAAATACAGAGGTTTAAAAAAAAAAACACTGGAAATGAAAAGTTTTGATGAAATACATAAAGAGGCAAGTGAAATATTTACGCCACGTTAAAAGATATAACACTCTTACAAAAGCCATACTGGAGGGGTGAGATTGAAAGCAAGGGAGCAAGTGGTAGACAATTATACAGGTGGGAAGATAACATCAAGAGATGGACGAACAGCCGTCTGACAGAATGTACAGTCAGGGCGAGAGACGGGCAGTGTTGGAGGTCCATTGCAGCCAGCTTGCATTGTGGAGACGGCACGTGGTGGACTGATTGACTGACAACAGAGGCAGAACATCTGGCACATGATAAAGAGGGAATTCGTAGACAGTTATAGGGGAAGTGTTCTGCATAGGACACCCCACTGGGTGGATTGGTGGATGGTGATGTGAAAATATAATCGTGACCGGACATCCGATTATCCATCGCAGTGCTTACTACTAGTCCCCAGGCTGTGTCCATATATAGTTGTTATCAACTCACGTGGACAATTGATTAAGTTGTGTTAGCGAGTTAAGTTCACCTGCCCCCTTTCTTGTCCATGCTAAGTACACCATCCATTAAATTATATTGGTGAGTTGAGTTCACGTGTGGCGTTTCTTGTTTAATCAACTCATGAATACTATAACTTAAATTGTGTTAGTGAGTTGAATTCACCTGTTCCGTTTGTTTTCAACTCGCGTGAACCACGGCTTTGTGTTATTGAGCTGAGTTCGCATATCCCATTTGTCGCTTTCAACGCAAAATCACCATTACGTCAGTAATGTTTGTGGGCTGATTTCAACTGTCCTGTTTCTTGCCAATAACTCACCTATACAATCAATTAAGTAGTGTTAGTAAGCTGAGTCAACCTATCCCGGTTATTGTCAACAATTAACAAATACTGTCAGTTAAGTAGCACTGGTGAATTGAGTTCATTTTTTTTTTTTTTGCTGCTTGTATTTATAGTGAAATGGGGAGCATTTATTCAACATCCCCGTTCCATAATTGTCTACATTTCTATCTATTTATGTTCATGACCTGGTCTTTTGAAGGGATTCGTTTCGATAAAGGTTATAATTGGCTTGATTTATTCTCATTATCTTATTTCTATCCTTCCCCCCCCCCCCCCATCTCTACCATCTCTACCATGCACTATGTGTGAAGATCTGGAACAGCGCCGTTTGGTTAAACGCATGGAAGAACTCACAATCTACATATAAGTCCATTGTTCCATGTGGACAACAATCACCTTCAGGATTGATAAGACTGTGAGTGTAAAGCCATACTCGTCTGCTTTGGTAGCTGTTTACCACAGGACTATCCTTCTGAGCTGGTGATGGACCCTACTATAACTTCTCCTTGAGGTTGAACAGGGTAGAGGCAATGGTGAAATCGAAATCGAAAAACAATCTACATCCCTCTCTCAAAGAAGGAACATTCACCACTATGTACCAAGTATCGTACTATCGCACTAATAAGCCATGCAAGCAAGACATTGAGAGTCAGCGAGCCAGCTTGCCTTTGTTAGCGAGTGACTGTTTGTTGCCAAGCAGTTAGCTGTTTCTGTTATTGCCTGGCAGTTGATGATTGCTTGTTATTTGTTATTGCCTGGAAGAGAACTGTTTGGCGGGATACCGCGTAGAGAATGTTGTCTCGACCAGGGCATTGTTTGGTGTCGTTCAGGGCATATAGGTATCGCTCGCCACCCGTAGTTTGAAGTTCGCAACCTTGAGTTTGACGGCTCGTTGAATCAATCACGCTCAGCACAGGCTATCTGTTATGTATAATCTTGTTGTTGAAAGTTCTCATGGCGGCGCTCGTACACATGTATGTTTCTGTGTGCATTAAGAAAGTTCTATGGGCGCCAGTACTATAAAAGTGACGACAGCTACTTATTTAAAAAGAGAAGAGTAAGGAAAGAAAAAATTTAAGGGAACACATATAATTAAAATTTTTGTAAGGGAGATAACAACATAACAGTTGTCTGAAGGGACACTACTTAAAGCACTATAAATGTGATTTAAATAATTGTAGTATTTATCTAATCTTGTATAATATTTTCATATATATTAGTAACATTTCTTGACATCATAAATAGTGGGATAACAGTATAATAATGTGAGTCATCTTTCAATCTTTGGGATAAAGCAATAGCTGGATTTTACATGTTTGAGAATTTTACAACGGATTTGTTTATTTCTTCTCGATATTATATTCTTAATTTTATTCATTCCTACAAACATGAAACGGCGCATGATACAGTGTTATTTTTGACCGCCCTTTAATAGGGCGCCTGATGAATCTATTGTCTCCTTCACTGTCGTTGGCTAAGATCAAGTGTAGTATATGCACTTGATCTTGCCAGGGGCAAGGATGATCATCCGACACACAGGGATGTGGGACCCGGTGGGGTGGCTCTGACCCCTCCGGGAACCGTGAACCCTTCTAACAAATAAAAGTTAGATCTGGCTAATGTAAAGAGACGGTCACCAACGTCATAACTCAGATCATTGTCCTCTGGCAGTGGACCACTATGATCCGAAGGGCTCAAAGTGATACTTAAGGGCCCACAACAGAAACGCGGTGACCTCGCCTCGCGGGGAAGCTTGCCACAGGAGGAATAGCCAACCCTTAAGCTGTGTTAGCGAGTTAAGTTCACTTGCCCCGTTTTTTTGTGCAAACTAAGTACACCATCCCTTAAGTTATCTTGGTGAGTTTAGTTCACCTGTGGCGTTTCTTATCATCAACTCATAACAAATACGGTGACTTAAATTGTGTTGGTGAGTTTAGTTCATCTGTTCCATTTTTGTTATCAACAGACGTACATCATGGCCTTAGTTCTCTTGGCGAGTTGAGTTCACTTGCGGAATTTCTTAACAACTCACGTATACTGTCATTTAAATGATATTAATGGGTTGAGTTTGCTTGTCTTGTTTCTTGTCATCAACTCGCCTACACCATCCCTCAAGTTCTCTTGGTGAGTTGAGTTCACTTGCGGCATTTCTTAACAACTCACACATACTGTCATTTAAATTATATTAATGAGTTGAGTTCACTTGACTTGTTTCTTGTCATCAGCTCTCGTACACCATCCCTTAAGTGCTCTTGGTGATTTGAGTTCAAGATTCTTATATAATCAATTCACGAATACTGAAATTTAAGTTGTGATAGTGAGTTGAATTCACCTGTTACGTTTGTTGTTCTCAACTCATGTGAACCGTGGCTTTGTGCTATTGAGCTGAGTTCGCATATCCCATTTGCTGCTTTCAACTAAAAATTACCAACCATCGTGTTAGTAATGTTGGTGAGCTGATTCCACCTGTCCTGGTTTTTTTTTTTTTTTTTTTTTTTTAAGCATATCCCTTACAGGACTTAGCTGTCAACACCAGCATCTTTCAGCTGTATGTTGATCTCTTGGCAAGATTACGCTCAGTAGTTTGCCATTGCTTTCTGAGCGACCGGCTCAGTATCCCGCAAGTCACGAGCGGGGGTCGAACCGCCTCAGCTCTCGCTCCGCTGCGAGACTCTGCGTGATAAACGGGATTACAGAGAGAAAGTGTTGTAACCCCACAGCCAGAGAGACCGGCCCTGTCCTGGTTATTGTCAACAATTAACAAATACTGTCAGTTAAGCAGTAATGGTGAATTGAGTTCACCCGTCTTATTTGCTGCTTTATTTTTCATCATCATCATGTGTCATGTCGTTAAGCGTGGACGGTTATATTTTGCCATCTCACTCGATCAACAGAGTCGTGGATCAGCTCAGTGTTCTTGTTTCCACCATACAACATGGACAAGCCATCCATGTATTTACTTCTCTGCCCTCTCCTTATTCTCTTCCCCTCGATCTTTCCAGTTGTCACCAAGTTCTCTAATGTATATCTTCGCATAACGTGACCAAAATTGTATTTAAAGTGAAATGGGGAGCATTTATTCACCCCCCCCCCCCCCATCGTTGCTTACATTTCTATCTATGTATGTGCATGGCTCCACCTCTCGAAGTGAAGTGGTTCTCATTATCATATCCCCCCCCCCCCCTTTCCTCTCAGGCAGTACTTGAAGCCTGGCAATACTGGATGAGAACACAAGGCAACCTCTCTCATAACTGACTGGTGAAGCAAAAGACGCTACGACGACCGCTGTCGAAATATTCAGCAACACATACTGTCACTGTGAAGACCCTATATCGCTCGTTCGTCCGGGTCTGGGCACGAATACATGTAAGACTAGCAATAACAATCAATTCGTGTATAATAGATATCAATTTAATATCTTGAATGCACATCACATTTCACATCGCAGAATTCACCATATCACTGAACCGCATACTCGTCCACTCAACTAATATATTATCATCTCATACGGCTAGCGCACATGCTATTTATACATATTTGTTTGAACTCTTCGCTGGCTGCTGAGGATGGGAACGGAGCGCTTACGGGAATGCCCCGAATGCTGTGATGTCGGTTCTTAAATCAATCAATCATATTCATATATATATCTCGTAGCGCTCTCAAACAATCATCTTAAGTATACAGTTCACTTTCGCAGCACTCAGTCAAACACGTCCATTCCCTTAGGCAGTCTAGTCCCGTCTCCCCAAAGCTGTCGTCTGTGGTCAATCATCACGTGGTACCCCCCTCGTGTAGTTTGCTACTCCCCGTGCTAGGTAATTACGTTTTTAGCAATGGGACTCTCTGTCATCCTTGAACTGGGGTCAGTCTGTCCGTTGCTGACTGTCCACGATGTCCAGTCTGGGGTCGTATTGGTATGTCCCCTTCATGGGTGTACTGTGCTGTCTACTGTCCCCATGTCCTGTCTTCCCATCCCATGTCCTGTCTATGGGATATGTCCTATGTATAAGGTCCCGAAGACCCTGAAAGTCACTAAACTCAGTGACAATACTTAACGGTGTCAATGATAGCATTGATAATGTTGGGATTTTTAATGAGTATTACTATAAGAAGACTTATCAAGAGCAGAAGAAAAAGCCCTGGATATGACATTGAGAACCCCTGAGAATAGTATGTAACTTGAGAGGTCACTGTATGAAATCCACAGAGCAACAGAAACAGAAGAAGAGCTTACACATATGGAGCAGCACAAACAGAAAGGGAACATAGGGGGAAGACGTGGGCGGAGCTGCAAGACGGCTTGGATTCACTTGGTTAAAGGTCTTTGCCTCAATGAGGGATACAGGGCGAAAGAAGGGTAGAAGAAGTCATTAAAGAGTGTTGCATATTTGGACTCTAGGGTTGCGGCTAGGTGTCTGATATTGATTTATATTTTATCTAACTCATACAGAGACTAAAATGTACTTGATTAGGACGATCACATGACTTCATTCACTCTCATAATAATACAGTACAGTTGATACGTTTAAACAAACTTACAGCATGGGGTATGATAATATTGTAACCCAAGAACCAGATATGTGTGTCAGTAACAATGTAAGGTCACTGCCAAGGAAGATATCAATCACAGACCATCTTCCTCACAGATGCCTAGAAGATGTCTCGTGACTCCACGGTGGTGTTATAAATCAGTCTAACAGTCAGATAAATTGTCTGACGAACGATAGAGAGAGAATTCGTCAACAGTTATGGGGGAAGTGTTCTGCATAGGACTAACCACTGGATGGTTATGATGGATGATGACATAAAAATATAATCGCCACTGGACATCCTATCATCGATCCCCTGGCTGTATCCTCAAATCCTATCATCCACCCCCTGGCTGTGTCCTCACATATAATTGTCCTAAACTTACGTGGACAATTGCTTAAGTTGTGTTAGTGAGTTGAGTTCATCTATCCCGCCTCTACTCACTTATGTCATAGTTTCATTAGTGTTAGTTAGTTGAGTTTCACCTGTCCCGTTTCTTGTCATCAACTCACGTACACCATCTCTTAAGTTCTCTTGTTGAGTTGATTTCACGTGCGGCGTTTCTTATAATCCACTCACGAGTACTATCACTTAATTTGTTTGGGTTAGTTGAGTTCACCTGTACGGTTTGTTGTTCTCAACTCATGTTACCTATTGCTCAAGTTGTATTAATGAGCTGAGTTCACATATCCCGTTTGTTGCTTTCATTTCAAAATCACCATGGCTTCAGCAGTGTTGGTGAGTTGAATTTGCCTGTCCCATTTCATGTCAGCAAATTAAGTTCACCTGTCCTGGTTCTGGTTAAGAATTCACCTTTACTGTCAGTTATGTAGTAGTGGTGAGGTGAGTTCATATAGTCTTGTTTGCTGCTTGTATTTATAGTGAAATGGGGAGCATTTATCCCTCTTCCCTCTCTTCCTTTCATCTCATTCCACTACTCCCATCATTTTCTACATTTCTATCTATTTATGTGCATGACTGCACCTCTTGAAGTGAAGTTTCGATAAAAATTATCATTGACATGATTTGTTCTTATCGTATTATTACATGAATTGTAATGGCATAGAAAAGGAACTAATGTAAGCAGGAATAGAAGCCAACAGCGACGCACTATGTTGTGAAGATCTGGAACAGCGCTGTTTGGTTAAAAGCATGGAAGAACTCACAATCTACATCCCTCTATCACACGCTATGTACCAAGTAGTTTACAATCTCACTAATAAGCTATGCTAGCAAACAACTGAAAGTCAGTTGAACATGAATTTCAAGAAGTACAGACATATTTAAGACTGGACAGAAGAACCATGGACCGTATCATTAACACGAGAACCTGTCACAGGCTCAAGAAGAAATAGCCTGGAGATAGATTAACAGCTAACCACAATTTTGAACAAAAGTTGAAGTACTTGGATATCACCTTTGACAGGTGTATGTCTTTTAAGGATCATGTGGAGACTCTAATAGTGAAGTCTGGTAGAGGACTTAATGCATTGAGCGTGATCGCAGCAACTGGGGTGTGAGCAGAGGATGCTTTACAGGCTCTTTCAGCAGTTTATAATTTCTGCCACTGAGTATGGTTTGGGGCTGCTGATAGTATCAAAGAACCAGCTTGAAAGGTTGGAACGCAAACAGAATGCTGCCATACGGGTGATCCTTGGATGCACAAAGGACACACCAATTATATGCATGAGGCACATTGTCGCTAGTAGTCCCTGGGGGGGGGGGGGAGTGGAACCAACAAGCACATCTCTTAATTATCCTTGTCTAGGTTTTCTTCTGCTGGTGGACCTTTGTCTACATACCCCCTTTTATTTTTAAAGTCTGTCCATCACTAATCCCCCCTCTCTCTCTCTCTCTCTCTCTCTCTCTCTCTCTCTCTCTCTCTCTCTCTCTCTCTCTCTCTCTCTCTCTCTCTCTCTCTCTCTCTCTCTAACAGACACTACCCCTTCAGCACATACCGCCACTAACCCATGTTTCGAACAAAATGTAGGTGTGTGAATAGGTGTGATGTGATCTATCTTAAATGGGTGTCATAATCTAGTATCGGATCAGCATCAGAGTTTGGCATCACCATACAGCCGTTCAACGTAACCATTCACATAACAGGGCTGCGTCTTTCTCTGACTGCTGATGATTTTTCTTCCCACTCTGTTCTGGACACTCGTAAATAATATAGTATCCACGGATTATGTTTGTAAGTTTTTTATTCCGTCACATCACAGGTGTAAATCCGTTCAATGGAAAGGTATTATCGTTCACTGAATATCCCATCATCAATGTTTTCTTCACTTACTTAGGGTCATTTAGTTCTTCACACCCGATATAACGGTCAGTAATATATTCCAGGTATTAAAGAAGACAAACACCGGTTTTAGCATATATAGTCTTTCCACTGCAGTTTATCACTTCATTGATCATCTCACTTAGAGTGATGCAGTTTGTTTCGTTGTTCATTTTTATTCACAATAAACTGACATTCGTGTTGAACGTGGTTCATCGATTCATATCATTGATTACTTCATCCTATTCTGACCAATTTCTTCTGTTCAGATTGGTAACCACTTTCCAGGTCAAGTTCAGGGAACCTGTTGAGTAAAACAACAGCTTGTGAAAGCAACGCAACTCCGACCTATGATATGTGAATGTAGGTACTTTAGCTATATTCAGAAAATAACCTCTAGTGATCCTACTAGAACTATATTCTTATATAAGACAGAATAGTCCGCACTTTACCCTATACAAGATGAAAGAAAACCACGCTAAAGCAAAGCACATAAATCCTAGTATAGACTTATCCTTCTGACTGTACAGACACCTTACTCTACACAACTAAAATCACTCTTCCGCCGAATGCTGTCTACTCTTATTACTACGTTTACACACAAAAGTATACTATGTTGTATTTCTAAGCTATATCTTAATAATCACCTTATTGAATTTTATTTCCTGCCTAGACTGATATCCTTTTAATTCCCATGAAGGGACAGGGTTGGTTATTTTTACACAACCTAAACACTGTGATATTCTTATTCTATACGGCACTGAAACACATTTCCACTCCAACCGATGTTAAGTCCAACTCTCCACTGAGTTTAACTTTCTCTGTTCACATATACATTTCCTGTCCTATGTCACTGGGTTTTTCCGTCCCCCTCAATCATCCCTGCTCCTCTTCCGTCCTTTGATCCTTCTACATCAACATGCTAGCAATAGTCTTTGATAAAGACGATCTCCCGTTATCGTTGCTTTTCGGTTGCCCAAAGGATTTGGTTTTTATTATTTCAAAGATATACACTGTTTGATCGTGTTCCGAACTTCTCGACGATAAACGATCCCCGGTTATTCTCCGTAAAATCCGATACGGACTTTTCTTTGATCTTTCCCGGTAGACAATTTGTCCGTTGGCTTCGCTTCCGTGTCCCCGACGTACGGCCAGTGTTTGAAGTCACGATCGCCCTCTGGTTTAAGATTTCAGGACCGTCACTTGACTGCTTCTGTCATTGTCTACATCGGGATCGTAGCCTGCCAGCTATATCATGACATAGGCCCCCTCTTAAGAGAGTTGACCGCGTCGACTCTCACTCCCTGGAGGTTCGATCCTGATGGTCTTCGTCAACATACTCTTCTTCCTCAGGAGTTGGATGTCTAGAAAGGAAATCCGCTCCTACATTCTCCTTTCCCGGAATATACTCCACGAAAATTTTGCACAGCCCATACGAGTGATAAGCATTCTCTCTCAACTGTAGAATAATTCTTTTCCTCCAGGAGAAGATTCTTACTGGCGTATGCCACTGGTGTCAAAACCGACGTGTTGTCTCTCCCTTCCTGTACCAAGGCTGCTCCAATTCCAATCCCACTCGCATCTGTTCTTAGCACAGATGGTTTTGAAAGGTCTGGAAGTTGTAGTACTAGTTTATTCACCCACGCCTCCTTTAATTGTCTGTAGGCACTTCGCATTCTGGCATCCATACGATTGTATCTGGGAATCCCTTTTCCAAGGTTTCCGTTTCCTGGAGATGTCTCCGCCCACCTAATGTTGATGGTCTCCAGGTACCCTCACATTTCTCACCTCTCCATCCATTAGGCGATCTCACTGACAGCCTATATCCTCCTCATGACATACACTAGTGTTGGCACATCGCCCCTGTACGTTCGGTCGACCTCCTTTCGACTGTCGTAAGCGACGGCTCACAATACAGATGGATCGTCCCATCCTGACTGTAACACTGTTTCCATGTCCTCTTGGTTTCCCCAGGCTTTGCATCTGGGGATTTTCCACATCGTCCTCGTTGGACAGAATCGTCTTCCCCAACTCTCCTGGACTTTTGCTTCCAGGACCATCTCGGGCGATATTGGATCTGGTCAGCAAATCTTCCGTTGGAGTCCTGGGTATCTCTCGTCTTTCCCGACGTTACCCACCCCTTCTGAACTGGGTTAATAGTGAAGGTTTCACTCTTGTCCTTTCCCTGACGTGTGATTTCCCTCCTCCCTTCGTTGGGTAAATCTGACCTATCACGTACTTTCCCATATGCCCTCCTATGTAGTACTGGTGATCTCTGGTCTTCGTCTGGACCTGTAACTTTTCCCCCAATGGCAGCAATCACCATAAGGTGCGAAGCTTTTATCTCGAATCTCTCCTCATATTTCTTAATGAGATACCTAGGGAGATTTTTCAGTTCATCCCCGATCCGGATTTCGTAGATGTTCTTGGACACAACCTTTACCACAGGATAAGGTAATATTAGTCTCTTCTTGACCCCATACTTCCACTTGGTCTTCCACCTTAAGAGCTATTTTACTCTTCGTCCGATTTTTGCGTGGTGCTTTCTGGCACTCTGAACAAGACTTAACCCACCGGCGTACTTCACCGGTCATTCCTGGCCAGCAATAATGGCCGGAAATTTGCTGCAACGTCTCTCTGACACCCATATGTCGATTCCCGGATATGGTGTGCCCGCTCTGAAGAATGTGAGGACGGTGGGTCTCTGGAACCACCCACTGCTCGTGCAGGTTGTCTCCTCTTCCGGCTCTCCTGTAAAGCAGCCGATTCCTCAGAAAGTACTGTCCCCGTTCTGGTGAGTCAGCACTTCTTTGCAACTTCCTGTAGCAAGGACGCAACGTATTGTCCTTCCTCTGGGCAGTATGCAATTCCCATGTCCCTGAGTTATCGCATAGTGTCTCTGCCTCTTCTTTCTTCCCTTGTGATCCACTGGCTAATGCTCCCCTGTGGGCTGGCTGTTTGGGCAACCCCAAGAACACGTATTTCGTCCCAATGATCACTGGAAATAGGGAGTCAGCTAATACAGCTGCAGGAATAATGCCCGTGACGTACCTGGACTTAATCTCCACCTTGGCGATTAGCAGCGTCATGGTAACAGCACTCCTCATTGCAGGCTGTATCTCAATGGTCTCCCCTGTAAGTTGATCTGGGCGTACCAGGCTGGCATCAATCACAGCTTCCCCGTCCAAACCCGTATCGTATAAACAGTTGACTTGGTGGTCATTCACCTCAATCAACTCGACCACCGGTGGCCTCTCTTGGTCCAGAGTTCCTTCAACGTCCTCAACCTTTTCAGTAGCTACTCCCCTGGGAGTCACGTGGCAGGCCGCGAAGTGAGAGCTTTTCATTTTCAATTTGCAGTCTTTCGTGTTGTGCGAGGGCGACTTGCAGATCGAACACCACTTCTCAGACCACTGTCGTGTCGGCTGAGAGTTAAGTGGGCTCTGTCTTCCATCCTTTTTCTTCTCTGGACTCTCCGTTGAAGTCTTCACATAAGGTTCCCCTTTCTTGTATTCCCCATTCTTGGATTTCTTTCGGTCGTGTTTCTCCTGACCTTTGGTGGTTTGTGTACTTGGTTCCGAAGCCTCCCCATGTACCTCCACGAATCTCTCCGCCAACTTATTCACAACACCAAGCCGTTTCGCCCCTTGTTCTCCTAAAAATGTCTTCAGTGGTTCTGACATTTGCTGGCGCATCTGGTCTACTACCATCAGCTCTTCCAGACTCTCATAGTCCCTCTTGAACTCTGCGAAATCCATCCATTTCTGGAGATTTAATTTTAGGCGCAGACTGTAGGCAGCGAATAGCTCTCCCGGCTCTCGTTTTGCTGATCGAAACTTCTTTCGATATGTCTGTGAGTTGATTTCATAGTGTTTCAGCATGGCGGCTTTCAATTCTTCGTAATTGTTTTCGTGTCCTGGTGGTAGGCGTGAGTAAACCTCGTAACCGGAACCTCGTAATGCCTGGGATAATTTAAGATTCCATCTGCTTCTATCCAGCCCCATAGCGACTGAGATGGCCTCGAACCGATCCAAAAACTGGTCTATTCTCTCTTTACTTTCATCAAAGACAGCTAAGGGAAACTTCATGGCATGGTAACTATATCCCCTCATGTTGGTTGAACCATGGGAAAAGGATCCTCCTTCTGCCCCGTCAGTTTCTCCCTTAGTTTGTGTCTTGAGCTCCAGTTCCCGCATGTGGTATTCATGTTCTCTTATCTTGTTGGCTTCTTCAGCTTGCAACCTCTTGTTGTCCTGTTCCATTCCCAGTCTCTTGGCCTCCTGTTCCATTTCCAGTCTCTTGGCCTCCTGTTCCATCTTTCTGAGCTCTAGCTCTGCCTTTCGATCTTCTCTTTCTGATTGACGACGCTCTCTTTCTACCACATGTATATACTCTGATAGGGCTTGTCCAGACAACCCCATCGCTTCACCCCTTTCCCTCAATTCTTCCATCTCTAGTTCATGAGTGGCCATAGTTAAAGACGGTAAGTCACCAGGTTGAGTAAAGAGACCCTAAGGCAGTAAGTACGTACTCAATATCTAAAATGAATATCTATCTATATATTTTATTTATTATATATATCAAGGTCTATATATAACTATGACACCACACAGTACACCACAAACAATCTCTCAACCACAAGAGGAGATTAGGATAAAGACTTATGTAGACGTGTCAAGTGTGAACAGGTATGTACTGTGTCTGAACACCAATCCACATTCACCCTGTCTGGATCTTTATTTTCCCGACAATAATGTCCCCACCAGCAATGTAATGTAGCCCAAATATATAATGCAATATCACTATATATCCCCTGGACCTGCTCCCATTTAGTCACTATATATATATATATCCCATAAACGTGCTCTACTATAAAGTCACCCTATATATATATATATATATATATATATATATATATATATATATATATATATATATATATATATATATATATATATATATATATATATATACACATATATATCTTGGACGTGTTATCATTTAATGTCACTAATATATATCCCGCAGACATTCCCCCATTAATGTCGCTAATATATATCCCGCAGACGTGCCCCCATTAATGTCGCTAGTCGTCCCTGGGGGGGGGGGGGGGGAGTGGTACCAACAATCACATCTCTTAATTATCCTTGTTTAGATTTTCTTCTGCTCGTGGACCTTTGTCTACATACCCTCTTTTATTTTTAAAGTCTGTCCATCACTAATCCTCTCTCTCTCTCTCTCTCTCTCTCTCTCTCTCTCTCTCTCTCTCTCTCTCTCTCTCTCTCTCTCTCTCTCTCTCTCTCTCTCTAACAGACACTACCCCCCTTTCACGTTCCTTCAGCACATACCGCCACTAACACATGTTTCAAACAAAATGATAAAACATTTATTGCAGAAAAGTGTCAGTTGAGTGTGCCATGTAGGTGTGTGAATAGGTGTGATGTGATCTATCTTAAATGGGTGTCATAATCTAGTATCGGATCAGCATCAGAGTTTGGCATCACCATACAGCCGTTCAACGTAACCATTCACATAACAGGAAATATCTCACCAAGGGCTGCGTCTTTCTCTGAATGCTGATGATGTTTCTTCCCACTCTGTTCTGGAAACTCGTAAATAATATAGTATCCACGGATTATGTGTGTAAGTTTTTTTTATTCCGTCACATCACAGGTGTAAATCCGTTCAATGGAAAGGTATTATCGTTCACTGAATATCCCATCATCAATGTTTTCTTCACTTACTTAGGGTCATTTAGTTCTTCACACCCGATATAACGGTCAGTAATATATTCCAGGTATTAAAAAAGACAAACACCGGTTTTAGCATATATAGTCTTTCCACTGCAGTTTATCACTTCATTGATCTTCTCACTTAGAGTGATGCAGTTTGTTCCGTTGTTCATTTTTATTCACAATAAACTGACCTTCGTGTTGAACGTGGTTCATCGATTCATATCATTGATTACTTCATCCTATTCTGACCAATTACTTCTGTTCAGATTGGTAACCACTTTCCAGGTCAAGTTCAGGGAACCTGTTGAGTAAAACAACAGCTTGTGAAAGCAACGCAACTCCGACCTATGATATGTGAATGTAGGTACTTTAGCTATATTCAGAAAATAACCTCTAGTGATCCTACTAGAACTATATTCTTATATAAGACAGAATAGTCCGCACTTTACACTATACAAGGTGAAAGAAAACCACGCTAAAGCAAAGCACATAAATCCTAGTATAGACTTATCCTTCTGACTGTACAGACACCTTACTCTACACAACTAAAATCACTCTTCCGCCGAATGCTGTCTACTCTTATTATTACGTTTACACACAAAAGTATACTATGTTATATTTCTAAGCTATATCTTAATAATCACCTTATTGAATTATATTTCCTGCCTAGACTGATATCGTTTTAATTCCCATGAAGGGACAGGGTTGGTTATTTTTACACAACCTAAACACTGTGATATTCTTATTCTATACGGCACTGAAACACATTTCCACTCCAACCGATGTTAAGTCCAACTCTCCACTGAGTTTAACTTTCTCTGTTCACATATACATTTCCTGTCCTTTGTCACTGGGTTTTTCCGTCCCCCTCAATCATCCCTGCTCCTCTTCCGTCCTTTGATCCTTCTACATCAACATGCTAGCAATAGTCTTTGATAAAGACGATCTCCCGTTATCGTCTTTTTGGTTTTTATTATTTCAAAGATATACACTGTTTGATCGTGTTCCGAACTTCTCGACGATAAACGATCCCCGGTTATTCTCCGTAAAATCCGATACTGACTTTTCTTTGATCTTTCCCGGTAGACAATTTGTCCGTTGGCTTCGCTTCCGTGTCCGCGACGTACGGCCAGTGTTTGAAGTCACGATCGCCCTCTGGTTTAAGATTTCAGGACCGTCACTTGACTGCTTCTGTCATTTTCTCCCTCGGGATCGTAGCCTGCCAGCTATATCATGACACACATCCTGGCGCTACCAACAATGGCGGATATCCAAATTGGTACCTGAGAGTTGCTGCAGATAGGGATCACCCCCTGCATGAAGCCATGGATATAGTCAAGGGTCATAGACTAAGACAAGGCAGGTCCTGGGTGGCACAAGCAGAAACATCTATAGTTAGTTAGTTAGTTAGTCGACAGATCATCCTCATTGCACATCGAACCATTCAGTCCATAAGTGCTCGGATCCCCCCCTCAGCAAATCCCGCAACGTGTAGCGGCTAACGACGCCAGTTCTGTGTTGGTTTATCAATCTTCTTTGGCTTCCTGCGTAGTGTTCTTGTTTGGCCACCCCTCTTTTAATTTGCTGCTCTCGCAGTCTGGCCATTGTTGTAGATTCACAGTCATCACTTGGTTCTCGCAAAAGTCTTACTTCTCGTAGAGCATTCAGGATGTCGGCCTGGTCCATGGCGCGTCCGCCCTCCACAGTAGCCTCACCTGCGAGCTTGTCAGCCCGCTCATTTCCTTGTACTCCCGTCTGCCCTGGCACGAAGTTGAAACTAATCTTTGCCAGTCGAGACCGCTCCAGAGGCAGCAACCATTCTCTTCGGATCGATCCCTCCTCTATCCTCTTGATCATGTTCATTGAGTCGCTGAGGAAACAAGCCCTAGTGAATGTCTGTGTCTCGAGCCATGTTATTGCTTTACTTACTGCCATGACTTCCATGGTCAGGCTACTTGTGGTTTCAGTGAAAGCATCAGAGTCCTCCTTCACAATTCTCCCTCCGGCCCGAGCTGTAAAGGCCCATGAGCTTCTCACATGTCGGACGACCGACCCATCTGTGTAGATGACCGCGTCACCGTCTAGCGAATTCTCGAAAATCAACGCTTGTACTTCAGCCTCAACAGCAGCCGGATTTTCTTGTCTGCATTTTCTATCTAGTTGGATGCAAACTGAAAAGGATGTGCAGAAGTCTGTTGGCACTTGCACCCACTCTTCGCCAGGTTCTAAGTCCTCAAGTGAACACACCTGTTGAAGAATGTCTTCGGCTTGACCCATCCACGACCTTCCTCTTTTTAACCTGCTGCCCTTCACCTTCCTAATTTCACTATGCAGTGGATGTTGTGTGTTTACGTTAGAAACATCTATACGTCAGGTGTGTGATCTAGAGACCATCAGTCGTGAAAAAGAGTGGATTCAAGTACTGGAAGACATGACAGACTGGACAATGTAATAGTGACACTGGATCGTGAGTGCAGAGAATGGGCAGCGGGCCGTACAGAGTTTGGGGTGCAACAATTGATGCAGAGTAACACACATCAAGGTGACTTAGTGAACTAACTATACTGATGGGTTAGTGGTGAGAAATAGACGGAGTGGCTGGGGTTTCATTGCGATGGCTAATGGACGATTCTTAAAAAAAGAGGAGTCTGGCACATGAGGCTACGACCTCCAACATTCGAACACATGACCATTAGACAGGTGGGCAAGCATCTTGGATCCTGTTGCTCACAATCAATACTGATACATGTATTTCTCATGCGGACACCCACTTACACAAAGTGTATGAGGAGCGAAGCAATAGTGAATTTCTCCATAATGCGACAACTTCAGTTCAACGAATAAATGCATTAAGAACATTTTTTTTTTTTTTTAGCATATCCTTTTTACAGGACTTAGCTGTCAACACCAGCATCTTTCAGCTGTATGTTGATCTCTTGGCAAGATTACGCTCAGTAGTTTGCCATTGCTTTCTGAGCGGCCGGCTCACATAGCCCGTAAGTTACCGATGCGATTCGAACCACTGCTGATTTGAACCGTCATCACGTTACCTGACGAGAGTATACGAGATTACGGAGAAAAGTCATAACCTTTAAGCCACGAAGCCGGCTTAAGAACATTACATCCAGATTAATATAAGAAGTGTATAAACATGGCGATAACAGTCTGTCTGATAACAGAGCTTCGTGGTTAGATTTGTGTAATTTATAACTCGAATTCAATCAAATCTGGCTTGTTTACTTTTCCTCGCGTTAGCGGGGTTTTGGTTTGTGCACAGTATTTCATTGTGCTATTCTAAATTGATATGCCTTCCTTCTCTCTCTCTCTCTCTCTCTCTCTCTCTCTCTCTCTCTCTCTCTCTCTCTCTCTCTCTCTCTCTCTCTCTCTCTCTTCTCTCTCCTCAGGAGTGTGTATATTTGTGTCCAGCCGTTTTAAAGCCCACATCTTAACTTACGCTATTTATATTTCTAACTTCTATCAAGCTATCAATCTATTTTGTCTGTGTGTCTGATTGACTGCCAACATGTTTGATGAGTGACTGCCTCTCCGTCTGTCTGCCAGTCTGTTTGTTCTCCCATCTACCTGTCCGTTCCTACATCCACATACCTGTCTGTTCCACCATCCACCTAACTGTCTGTTCCTTCATCTACCTACCTGTCTGTTCCACCATCCACATACCTGTATGGTCCACCATCCACCTACCTGTCCGTTCCTGCATCCACATACCTGTCTGTTCCACCAACCACCTAACTGTCCGTTCGTGCATCCACATACCTGTCTGTTCCACCAACCACCTACCTGTCCGTTCCTGCATCCACATACCTGTCTGTTCCACCAACCACCTACCTGTCCGTTCGTGCATCCACATACCTGTCTGTTCCACCATCCACCTATCTGTCTGACCTGTCTGTTCCACCATCCACATACATGTCTGTTCCTTCATCCAACTACCTGTCTGTTCCTTCATCCACCTACCTGTCTGTTCCTTCATCCACCTACGTGTCTGTTCTACCATCCACCTACCTGTCTGTTCCTTCATCCACCTACCTATCTGTTCCTTCATCCACATACCTACCTGTTCCACCATCAACCTACCTGTCTGTTTCTTCATCCACCTACCTGTCTGTTCCTTCATCCACCTACCTGTCTGTTCCACCTTCCACCTACCTGTCTGTTCCACTATCCACCTACCTGTCTGTTCCTTCGTCCACCTACCTGTCTGTTCCATCATCCACCTACCTGTCTGTTCCACCATCCACCTACGTGTCTGTTCCTTCATCCACCTACCTGTCTGTTCCACCATCCACATACCTGTCTGTTCCACCATCCAACTACCTGTCTGTTCCTTCATCCACCTACCTGTCTGCTACTTCATCCACCTACCTGTCTGTTCCTTCATCCACCTACCTGTCCGTTCCACCATCCACCTATCTGTCTGTTCCACCATCCAACTACGTGTCTGTTCCACCATCCACATACCTGTCTGTTCCACCATCCACCTACCTGTCTATTCCTTCACCCAACTACCTGTCTGTTCCTTCATTCACCTACCTGTCTGTTCCACCATCCACCTACCTGTCTTATCCACCATACACCTACCTACCTGTCTGTTCCACCATACACCTACCTGTCTGTTCCTTCATCAACATACCTGTCTTTTCCTTTATCCACCTACCTGTCTGTTCCACCATTCACATACCTGTCCGTAAGCAATCATGTATGTTGACCGGCCACTTGGCATATCAGTCCGTCTGTACATGTTTGAATGATAACCTTTCTCCTTCACCACATCATCTCCCCCCCCCCCTTTCTACCCTCTCTGTGTGTGGGTGTGTCTGTGCATATGGCGGCACCAATTCATAAACCAATCAGCTCTTATCGTACCACTATTTCTAACTCTCTCTCTCTCTCTCTCTCTCTCTCTCTCTCTCTCTCTCTCTCTCTCTCTCTCTCTCTCTCTCTAGGGAGTCTTTGTGGCTAAGTGGTCAAGCCGTTTGACTCGGGTTCCGAAGGTTGTGGGTTCGATTCCGAGCCGCACCCTTCGGTTCAAGAGTTACATTTTTCGGAGACTCATGTGGGTCTTTGCTAGAGCTACGGAGTCCGTGCTTTGTGCGACGCTTTCCGCGCTGTGGAAAGATACCGAGCCATATGGGATAAAACCCGGTGCAATGAAGTCGACCATGTCGACTTTTAAACGACTCTCTGTCTGTCTGTCTGTCTGTCTGTATGTCTGTCTGGCTGGCTGGCTGGCTGGCTGGCTGTCCTGTCTGTCTGTCCTGTCTGTCTGTCTGTCTGTCCTGTCTGTCTGTCCTGTCTGTCTGTCCTGTCTGTCTGTCCTGTCTGTCTGTCTGTCTGTCCTGTCTGTCTGTCCTGTCTGTCTGTCTGTCTGTCCTGTCTGTCTGTCCTGTCGTCTGTCCTGTCTGTCTGTCCTGTCTGTCTGTCCTGTCTGTCTGTCTGTCCTGTCTGTCTGTCCTGTCTGTCTGTCCTGTCTGTCTGTCCTGTCTGTCTGTCCTGTCTGTCTGTCCTGTCTGTCTGTCCTGTCTGTCTGTCCTGTCTGTCTGTCCTGTCTGTCTGTCCTGTCTGTCTGTCTGTCCTGTCTGTCTGTCCTGTCTGTCTGTCCTGTCTGTCTGTCCTGTCTGTCTGTCCTGTCTGTCTGTCTGTCCTGTCTGTCCTGTCTGTCTGTCCTGTCTGTCTGTCCTGTCTGTCTGTCCTGTCTGTCTGTCCTGTCTGTCTGTCCTGTCTGTCTGTCCGTCCTGTCTGTCTGTCCTGTCTGTCTGTCCTGTCTGTCTGTCCTGTCTGTCCTGCCGGCCTGCCGGCCTGTCGGCCTGTCGGCCTGTCGGCCTGTCGGCCGGTCGGTCGGTCGGTCGGCCGGCCGGTCGGTCGGTCGGTCGGTCGGTCGGTCGGTCGGTCGGTCGGTCGGTCGGTCGGTCGGTCGGTCGGTCGGTCGGTCGGTCGGTCGGTCGGTCGGTCGGTCGGTCGGTCGGTCGGTCGGTCGGTCGGTCGGTCGGTCGGTCGGTCGGTCGGTCGGTCGGTCGGTCGGTCGGTCGGTCGGTCGGTCGGTCGGTCGGTCGGTCGGTCGGTCGGTCGGTCGGTCGGTCGGTCGGTCGGTCGGCCGGTCGGTCGGCCGGCCGGCCGGTCGGTCGGTCGGTCGGTCGGTCGGTCGGTCGGTCGGTCGGTCGGTCGGTCGGTCGGTCGGTCGGTCGGTCGGTCGGTCGGTCGGTCGGTCGGTCGGTCGGTCGGTCGGTCGGTCGGTCGGTCGGTCGGTCGGTCGGTCGGTCGGTCGGTCGGTCGGTCGGTCGGTCGGTCGGTCGGTCGGTCGGTCGGTCGGTCGGTCGGTCGGTCGGTCGGTCGGTCGGTCGGTCGGTCGGTCGGTCGGTCGGTCGGTCGGTCGGTCGGTCGGTCGGTCGGTCGGTCGGTCGGTCGGTCGGTCGGTCGGTCGGTCGGTCGGTCGGTCGGTCGGTCGGTCGGTCGGTCGGTCGGTCGGTCGGTCGGTCGGTCGGTCGGTCGGTCGGTCGGTCGGTCGGTCGGTCGGTCGGTCGGTCGGTCGGTCGGTCGGTCGGTCGGTCGGTCGGTCGGTCGGTCGGTCGGTCGGTCGGTCGGTCGGTCGGTCGGTCGGTCGGTCGGTCGGTCGGTCGGTCGGTCGGTCGGTCGGTCGGTCGGTCGGTCGGTCGGTCGGTCGGTCGGTCGGTCGGTCGGTCGGTCGGTCGGTCGGTCGGTCGGTCGGTCGGTCGGTCGGTCGGTCGGTCGGTCGGTCGGTCGGTCGGTCGGTCGGTCGGTCGGTCGGTCGGTCGGTCGGTCGGTCGGTCGGTCGGTCGGTCGGTCGGTCGGTCGGTCGGTCGGTCGGTCGGTCGGTCGGTCGGTCGGTCGGTCGGTCGGTCGGTCGGTCGGTCGGTCGGTCGGTCGGTCGGTCGGTCGGTCGGTCGGTCGGTCGGTCGGTCGGTCGGTCGGTCGGTCGGTCGGTCGGTCGGTCGGTCGGTCGGTCGGTCGGTCGGTCGGTCGGTCGGTCGGTCGGTCGGTCGGTCGGTCGGTCGGTCGGTCGGTCGGTCGGTCGGTCGGTCGGTCGGTCGGTCGGTCGGTCGGTCGGTCGGTCGGTCGGTCGGTCGGTCGGTCGGTCGGTCGGTCGGTCGGTCGGTCGGTCGGTCGGTCGGTCGGTCGGTCGGTCGGTCGGTCGGTCGGTCGGTCGGTCGGTCGGTCGGTCGGTCGGTCGGTCGGTCGGTCGGTCGGTCGGTCGGTCGGTCGGTCGGTCGGTCGGTCGGTCGGTCGGTCGGTCGGTCGGTCGGTCGGTCGGTCGGTCGGTCGGTCGGTCGGTCGGTCGGTCGGTCGGTCGGTCGGTCGGTCGGTCGGTCGGTCGGTCGGTCGGTCGGTCGGTCGGTCGGTCGGTCGGTCGGTCGGTCGGTCGGTCGGTCGGTCGGTCGGTCGGTCGGTCGGTCGGTCGGTCGGTCGGTCGGTCGGTCGGTCGGTCGGTCGGTCGGTCGGTCGGTCGGTCGGTCGGTCGGTCGGTCGGTCGGTCGGTCGGTCGGTCGGTCGGTCGGTCGGTCGGTCGGTCGGTCGGTCGGTCGGTCGGTCGGTCGGTCGGTCGGTCGGTCGGTCGGTCGGTCGGTCGGTCGGTCGGTCGGTCGGTCGGTCGGTCGGTCGGTCGGTCGGTCGGTCGGTCGGTCGGTCGGTCGGTCGGTCGGTCGGTCGGTCGGTCGGTCGGTCGGTCGGTCGGTCGGTCGGTCGGTCGGTCGGTCGGTCGGTCGGTCGGTCGGTCGGTCGGTCGGTCGGTCGGTCGGTCGGTCGGTCGGTCGGTCGGTCGGTCGGTCGGTCGGTCGGTCGGTCGGTCGGTCGGTCGGTCGGTCGGTCGGTCGGTCGGTCGGTCGGTCGGTCGGTCGGTCGGTCGGTCGGTCGGTCGGTCGGTCGGTCGGTCGGTCGGTCGGTCGGTCGGTCGGTCGGTCGGTCGGTCGGTCGGTCGGTCGGTCGGTCGGTCGGTCGGTCGGTCGGTCGGTCGGTCGGTCGGTCGGTCGGTCGGTCGGTCGGTCGGTCGGTCGGTCGGTCGGTCGGTCGGTCGGTCGGTCGGTCGGTCGGTCGGTCGGTCGGTCGGTCGGTCGGTCGGTCGGTCGGTCGGTCGGTCGGTCGGTCGGTCGGTCGGTCGGTCGGTCGGTCGGTCGGTCGGTCGGTCGGTCGGTCGGTCGGTCGGTCTGTCTGTCTGTCTGTCGTCCACGCCCCATTGATCTGTTTACAGTTCGTGTACCATCAGTAAACATTTACCTCGCCTCTCAGGCAGTGCTTGAAGCTGGCAGTCCTGGAGGAGAGCAAAGGTCAAGGCTGCCGATCTCACTATTGATTGGTGAATCAGAAGACGTAACGACGACTGCTGTAGAAATCATATTAACAACAGAAACTGTCACTAAACTAATTGGAAATATAAAGTTAACGGTGTCAGTGATAACGGTAATAATGTTGGGTTTTTTGTTGTTGTTGTTGGGGTCATTGTATAGGAAGTTTGAGATGAAGAAAAAAACTCTAGCGCCATATAAGACATACACTGAGAAAACCTGAGAATAGTATAACTTGAGAGGCCTTTGCCTGGAATCCACAAGACAAAATAAATAGAGGAAGCCTGAAAACATCTGGAACAGTACAGACAAAAAGGAAAAATATGGGAAGAGTGGGCGGAACTGCGTAGGATAGCAAGGACGGCTTGTAGTCAGTTGATTAGTGGCCTATGTCTCAATGAGGGATACAAAGACGAAATCTCATTAATAAGTGTGTCATATATGGACTCAAGGGTTGTGACTACATGTCTGATATTGATTTATATCTTATCTATTCGTTACAACGGGACTATCATATTTATGTTGCATATCCGGTACGGGACGTTGCAGTCAACACCATTTTTCAGCTGATGTTTATGTACTAGGCAAGTTTTACGTTCAATAGTTTGCCATTGCTTTCTGAATGACCGGTTCACATACCACCGTAAGTTACCAGCGCGGCACGAACCTTTGCCGGTTCTCGCAGCTGCTGTCTTCCCCACGTGGATATACGGGATGACGAACAATGTCGTTAACACCTTGGCCAGGGAGACCGGCGGAGTATAATTACAGAAACAAATACATGTGTTATAACGATCTCATGGCTTCAGTCACTCACACCATAGTGCTGTACGGTTGGCACGTCCAAAGAAAGGAAACAAACATTTACAATATGAAGATATGTAACCCGACTACCAGATATGTGTGTCAGTTTAGTTTAGTCGACGGATCAACATCGCGGCACGCGGTTGCAACCCATAAGTGCTCCATTCTACGCCTAACTCAAGCCTGGATCCGGAGAACCTCAACTCAGTGCACGAATATTGTAGCACCGGCGAGGATCGTGAAATAATTTGGGTAGATTTTTAACTCGAAGTTTTGACCGGGCAGCCCCGTTAGGCGACTCTTTTTCGATTTCCAACTGCCAAGGGATTTTTTCACTACCCTGAGACCAAGGGAAATTTTGTTACTAGAAGTCCACGTGAAAACATCTCGGCCCTCACCGGGGCTTGAACCCGGAATCTCCAGCACTCGAGGTGGACACCACACCTCAAGATCACTCCTCTTCTTCCCCCCCCCCCCCCCCAGCGTGTCATTAACAATGGCTGCGGTTGCCGACCAGTAAGTCGCCGCCAAGCAGTATAGCAATCACAGGCACACTCCCTACAGATGCCTAGAAGATGTCTCGTGAACCCGAGGCAGAGTTTTTAAACCAGTCTAGCAGTCAAAGAAATGATCGAGCACGTGACATGTTTCATGGAAACAAACCCACTACCAAATACATAGGTTTTAAACAAAAAAAAAACTGGGAAGGTTAACCCGGTCAACAAATTCCCGCAGAAATCGGATGTATCGGCCTAACGGCGCAAGAACGCAGCTTTGCTGTAAACAGGCACAACGCAATCACGTCCGAAAGAAAAAAAAAAAAACAACTCCTGATGAACGCAGAAGAAGAATAAGAAGAAACAAAAAACACTGGGATTGAAAAGTATTGATGAAATAGATAAAGAGGCAAGTGAAATATTTACGCCACGTTAAAAGATATAACACTCTTATAAAAGCCATACTGGAGAGGTGAGATTGAAAGCAAGCGAGCAAGAGGTAGACAATTATACAGATGGGAAGATAACATCAAGAGATGGACGAACAGCCGTCTGACAGAATGTACAGTCAGGGCGAGAGACGGGCAGTGTTGGAGGTCCATTGCAGCCAGCTTGCATTGTGGAGACGGCACGTGGTGGACTGATTGACTGACAACAGATGCAGGACATCTGGCACATGATAAAGAGGGAATTCGTAGGCGGTTATAGGGGAAGTGTTCTGCATAGGACACACCACTGGGTGGATTGGTGGATGGTGATGTGAAAATATAATCGTGACCGGACATCCGATTATCCATCGCACTGCTTACTACTAGTCCCCTGGCTGTGTCCGCATATATAGTTGTTATCAACTCACGTGGACAATGATTAAGTTGTGTTAGCGAGTTAAGTTTACCTATACCCTTTCTTGTTCAAGCTAAGTACATCTTCCATTTAGTTATCTTGGTGAGTTGAGTTCACGTGTGGCGTTTATTATTTAATCAACTCATGAATACTATCACTTAAATTGTGTTTTAAAAAAGTCGCTTAAAAGGTAGTGAGTTGAAATCACCTGTTCCGTTTGTTTTTCAACTCGCGTGAACCACGGCTTTGTGTTATTGAGCTGAGTTCGCATATCCCATTTGTCTCTTTCAACTCAAAATCACCATTACGTCAGTAATGTTGGTGGGCTGATTTCAACTGTCCTGTTTCTTGCCAATAACTCAACCTATACAATCAATTAAGTAGTGTTAGTAAGCTGAGTCAACCTATCCCGGTTATTTTCAACAATTAACAAATAATGTCAGTTAAGTAGCAGTGGTGAATTGAGTTCATCTTTTTTGTTGCTGCTTGTACTTGTATTTATAGTGATGAATGAATCACTGAAAAACGAGAAGTAGGTTGAGAGCTTTACCAAAGCACAACTACAAAAAACAATGGACGTTGCGGCCAAAGCCTTCGTCAGCACAGAACAAACAAACAAAAATAGATTAACTAATACACGATCGACACTACATGAATGTCTAAATATCAACTCATCTGTGTCCTAGCTTGAGACGGCTATCCATGGGTGGAATGGAACGGATGTTGTGTAAAGGGGTCAACTGCCTCAAGGTCAGTACAGCCAGAAACTCTGTGATTGGTTAATTCAAACGGTGAGGTAACCCGCGCTAGGAGGATCGGGGTGCGCCCAGGAGAGCGAATGGAAAAATATGGATGTGTAACTCTGTTGCGATGTAACGGATGCAGTACTCAATTCCGCCAAGTTCACAAGTGACGGTAGTTAAGAACGCAATGAGAAACGGGAGGAGATCAACAAAGGACACAAGAAGTTAGATCATCACAAGAGAATTCGAAGAGCTTATGTGGAAATGTGAACATCAGGAAGAGATTGTTGGTTACAGGACGAAGGAAGATATGAAGATATTGAAAGAAAACCAACAGAGAGAATATGGACAATGAGGCACGATTTGATAGTTGAGAAGGTGGACACGAAGGGCAAATAGGGCTGATGCGCCATTATTGAAGATAACCAACGACTCAGAAGAAGTATAGGGAATCGCCCGATAAACAGCTGCTGCACAGGTAATATTAATGGATACAAGTCAACATAGGTGAGTGCAAAGTAATTATGGCAAGATTGATGCTAATTCGTATTTAGTTATTAGAGCAGAACGACAGGTATAACGGGAATGCGAGTATGGATGATTTGAATCCTTGAGCATGTTGTAAGGATCGTTGAAGACTCTATTCTAAATAAAATTAATACAGAATAGGAATCGCTTGTCCGGTGTTATTGATAGACACTGTTAGAGTTGACCAGTTGGTCCGTTCATATTCAATTGAGAAAACGAGCTAATACTGCCAATGAAGATAGTGAATCACAACTTGGCAGATATTATGGTTGCCACGGAGTAACTACACTATTCTTCTATATCTTTATTGTTCTCCATTGGCAAGTTTGGCTCTAATTGTCTAGCATCCTTCTCAAACATACGAACTGGAACTCTGTAACATAGGGAGTCTCTGTGGCGAAGTGGTCAAGCCGTTTGACTCGTGATCCGAAGGTTGTGGGTTCGAATCCAGGCCGCACCCTTCGGTTTACGAGTTAAATGTTTCGGAGACTCCTGTGGGTCGTCGCTAAAAGCTATGGAGTTCGTGCTTTGTGCGACGCTTTCCGTGCTGCGGAAAGAGACCGAGCCATATGGGATAAAGCCCGGTGCAATGAAGTCGACCCTGTCGACTTTTAAGCGACTCTGTAACATAAGTGTTCAATTTTGATATATATAACACTGACAGAATGTTTTAATCTTTAGCTGATGGTTTATTTTCTGGCAGCATCTCTTGAAACAGAGGACATGCACGCATAATAGTGCCATCACACAGTCTGCCATCCCTACTCACACTCCCTTACTCACCAAGCCTACAATTAATACAGACATGTCGCGTGTCATCTTGCAATCATCAATAGTGTTGACAATTCGTAACAATATTCTTACCTACTATTACATCTCATAAAACCTTCAGACTTGATTACTCACGTCTGTCTATACTCAGTGCTGAATCATATTCATATTACAATCCGCCTCTTCTCCTTCTTTCCTTCTTCCTCTCCTTAAGTTCTCTGGATTATAGACATTCTCTTCCTTCGCTTCACTAGATCTTGTCCTGATCATAACAGTGTCTTCTTTCCATCATCGCTGGTCGCCGTCTGTTTCTTTGTGACGTTTTCCATCACCAAGTCAGCTTTTGTGCGTTCAATGTGCACTATCCTTTTCTATTTCCCGATTACTGTATTATCAGTCCTGCGACACATGGCACATATGCCCCCCCCCCCCCCGGTCAATTTAAAATGTTGTAGACATTTTACCTACACCCCAGTCTTCCAGTCTGTAACATGAGTCGCAGTAGTCGAACATACCTGTCATATTGGTCCATGGTCGCACATCTCCGTCTACATTGTCTACTAAAAGTCGCACATATCCGTCTACATTGTTCACTAAAGGTCGCACATAACTGTCCGTGACTCTGCAATAAAGCGTATCCCTTATCCTTATAACCTATTCCATTGTGAATAGTTGAATTGTTATGAACATCATCACCAAAAAAAATTTTTTTTTTTTTTTTAATAAATCGGACACATCTCACAATTATCCCCGTAGACAATGTGTGGATCCCAAACTCCTTTTTATCTCAGAGAATTGAAGTCCAGCATCACTAAGTCACAATGTCTCCCCGGACATCCTTAGTAGCTCCTTAAATGTGTGTGTTCATTACATCCAGCCTCCACTGACATCATTGTTAAGTGAATCGCTCTTGCCTTCCCTGTGCATAATCATAGTCACCTTCTCATACTCCACTGTGTGTATGACCTGACTACAATTGACGTAACCTCTGTGCTTCGACTTCGACTGTTTCGTGTAACTCTTCATGTGGGGTTTTCATATGAGTATATTTTTGCTGGCACTTTCTAATGTTGTTACTTATGAGTATAGCTGCAATATTTAATCCTACTCTATCACATAATAATAGCAATATTAAATTAATTACCTAGATAGCTAATATTGCTTTCATTCCCATTCATCCTGTTCATGAAAATAACTGCATCTTACAGTTGTGCATGATAACCCATGCAATAATACAATTGAAATAAAATCACCGAATAATCAAACTTAATCTAATTTCCTCTTAAAATTAAATCAGTAGTAACCTTTGCATCATGTGCCCTACCTACTAAACCTGTGGAGTTTGTGTCAAAGTGTACATAATATATCTGTATTGTCATGACAAAACAACAATAATACATCATGTGATACTGAAAAATGCATTAACGAAATAATGACAAATCTAGATCTTTTCTATTTCTCACAGAAAGCAGAGATAATGCTGGTGGTGACTCCCACGTCCTGCGAAGGACATACAACTGGCTATGAAGTGGACTATAAGATGGCGGAGATGGAGGGGGTGGGTTGTGGATAAGGGGCGTGGGGGACTTAAATAAAACTGTGTTGGACATTGAGGCCGTGAGGGGAAAGTGAACCCAACTGGAAGATAAGACGGTTTTCCAATGTCTTGCGATCGCGTTCGTGAGATGTGCACGATTTATCGACGTAACACGTATGTCGGCAACCCCACAGTGGTCGGAACTGTTGAAGTGTAGGGGTACCGGTTTCTTGGCACCACTGTCGATATCGGATAAATGTTGTCTAAATCTGTCCGCAAGACGAAGGCCCGTCTCGCCAAGATACCTCATGTCGCAACGTGTGCAGATGATCGCATAGTGAAATGGGGAGCATTTATTCAACACCCCCGTTCCATAATTGTCTACATTTCTATCTATTTATGTTCATG
This sequence comes from Cepaea hortensis, assembly GCA_963921405.1. Classification (NCBI taxonomy): domain Eukaryota; kingdom Metazoa; phylum Mollusca; class Gastropoda; order Stylommatophora; family Helicidae; genus Cepaea; species Cepaea hortensis. Next base: position 20,031,066 of record OY992889.1, read on the forward strand.
ACCTGGCCTTTTGAAGGGATTCGTTTCGATAAAGGTTATAATTGGCTTGATTTATTCTCATTATCTTATTTCTCTCTCCCCACCTCCCCCATCTCTACCATGCACTATGTGTGAAGATCTGGAACAGCGCCGTTTGGTTAAAAGCATGGAAGAACTTACAATCTACATATAAGTCCATTGCTCCATGTGGACAACAATCACATTCGGATTGATAAGACTGTGAGTGTAAAGCCATACTCAGCTGCTTTGGTAGCTGTTTAGTCACAGGACTATCCTTCTGAGCTGGTGATGGACCCTACTATAACTTCTCCTTGAGGTTGAACAGGGTAGAGGCAATGGTGAAATCGAAATCGAAAAACAATCTACATCCCTCCTTCAAAGAAGGAACATTCACCACTATGTACCAAGTATCGTACTATCGCACTAATAAGCCATGCAAGCAAGACATTGAGAGTCAGCGAGCCAGCTTGCCTTTGTTAGCGAGTGACTGTTTGTTGCCAAGCAGTTAGCTGTTTCTGTTATTGCCTGGCAGTTGATGATTGCTTGTTATTTGTTATTGCCTGGAAGAGAACTGTTTGGCGGGATCCCGCGCAGAGAATGTTGTCTGGACCAGGGCATTGTTTGGTGTCGTTCAGGGCATATAGGTATCGCTCGCCACCCGTAGTTTGAAGTTCGCAACCTTGAGTTTGACGGCTCGTTGAATCAATCACGCTCAGTACAGGCTATCTGTTATGTATAATCTTGTTGTTGAAAGCTCTCATGGCGGCGCTCGTACACATGTATGTTTTTGTGTGCATTAAGAAAGTTCTATGGGCGCCAGTAATATAAAAGTGACGACAGCTACTTATTTAAAAGGAGAAGATTAAGGAAAGAAAAAAATTAAACGGAACACATATAATTAAAATATTGGTACACATAGAATTAAAATATTGGTAAGGGACATAACAACATAACAGTTGTCTGAAGGGACACTACTAAAATCATTATAAATATGATTTAAATAATTGTAGTATTTATCTAATCTTGTATAATATTTTCATAACAGTTAGTATCATTTCTTGGCATCATAAATAATTGGATAACAATATAAACAATTTAAGTCATCTTTCAATCCTTTTGTTAAAGCAATAGCTTGATTTTACATGTGTGAGAATTTTATAACGGATTTGTTTATTTCTTCTCGATATTAAATTCATAATTTTATTCATTCCTATATTCCAGTATGGGTCCATGACCAAATATTATTTTTGACCGTCCTTTAATAGGGCGCCCGATGAAGAATCTATTGTCTCCTTCTCTGCCTTAGCTAAGATCAAGTGTAGTATCTGCACTTGATCTTGCCAGGGGCAGGGATTCAACCGACACACAGGGATGTGGGACCCGGTGGGGCGGTTCTGACCCCTCCGGGAACCGTGAACCCTTCTAAAAAGTTAAAGCTAGATCTGGCTAATGTACAGAGACGGTCACCAACGTCATAACTCAAATCATTGTCCCCTGGCATCGGACCACTATGATCCGAAGGGCTCAAAGTGAGACTTAAGTGCCCACAACTGAAACGCTAGGACTTCGCCTCACGGGGGAGCTTGCCACAGGCGGAATAGCCAACCCTTAAGCTGGTCCATTGCAGCCAGCTTGCATTGTGGAGACGGCACGTGGTGGACTGATTGACTGACAACAGAGGCAGGACATCTGGCACATGATAAAGAGGGAATTTGTAGACAGTTATAGGGGAAGTGTTCTGCATAGGACACGCAACTGGGTGGATTGGTGGATGGTGATGTGAAAATATAATCGTGACCGGACATCCGATTATCCATCGCACTGCTTATTACTAGTCCCCTGGCTGTGTCCGCATATATAGTTGTTATCAACTCACGTGGACAATTGATTAAATTGTGTTAGCGAGTTAAGTTCACTTGCCCCGTTTCTTGTGCAAGCTAAGTACACCATCCTTTAAGTTATCTTGGTGAGTTTAGTTCACCTGTAGCGTTTATTATCATCAACTCATAACAAATACGGTGACTTAACTTATGTTGGTGAGTTTAGTTCACCTGTTCCGTTTTTGTTATCAACAGACGTACATCATGGCCTTAGTTCTCTTGGTGAGTTGAGTTCACTTGCGGCATTTCTTAACAACTCACGTATACTGTCTTGTTTCTTGTCATCAGCTCGCGTACATCATCCCTTAAGTTCTCTTGGTGATTTGAGTTCAAGATTCTTATATAATCAACTCACGAATACTGAAATTTAAGTTGTGATAGTGAGTTGAATTCGCCTGTTCCGTTTGTTGTTCTCAACTCATGTGAACCGTGGCTTTGAGCTATTGAGCTGAGTTCGCATATCCCATTTGCTGCTTTCAACTAAACATTACCAACCATCGTGTTAGTAATGTTGGTGAGCTGATTCCACCTGTCCCGGTTATTGTCAACAATTAACAAATAGATTATTTGGTTGTTTCGGGATTTGAAATTTAAATATTGAGCACAACCCACTACTGGCAACGCTGGTCGTATCCTGGTATGAACCTAAGGCCTATCCACGTCATATTGACGTGGTTAGGCCTTAGGTTCATACCAGGATACGATCAGCGTTGCCAGTAGTGGGTTGTGCTCAATATTTAAATTAACAAATACTGTCAGTTAAGCAGTAGTGGTGAATTGAGTTCACCCGTCTTATTTGCTGCTTTATTTATCATCATCATGATGTGCCATGCCGTTAAGCGTGGGCGGTCATGTTTTGCCATCTCACTCGATCAACAGAGTCGTGGATCAGCTCAGTGTTCATGTCTCGACCATACAACGTGGCCAAGCCATCTAGGTATTTACTTCTCTGCCCTCTCCTTATTCTCTTCCCCTCGATTTTGCCAGTTGTCACCAAGTTCTCTAATTTATATATTCGCATAACGTGACCAAAAATGTATTTAAAGTGAAATGGGGAGCATTTATTTACCCCTCACCCCCCCCCCCCCCCCAATCGTTGCTTACATTTCTATATACATTTCTACCTATTTATGTGCATGACTCCACCTCTCGAAGTGAAGTGTTTCGATAAAGATTATAATTGGCTTGATTAATCCTCATTATCATACCCCCCCCCCCTCCCACGCCTCTCAGGCAGTGCTTGAAGCTCTGCAATCCTGGATGAGATCACAAATCAAGGCAGCCTCTCTCATCATTGACTGGTTAAGCAAAAGACGCGACGACGACCGCTGTAGAAATATTCAGCAACACATATTGTTACTGTGAAGACCCTATGTCGCTCGTTCGTCCTGGTCTGGGCACGAATACATGTAAGACTATCAATAACAATCAATTCATGTATAATAGATATCAATTTAATATCTCGAATGCATATCACATTTCACATCGCAGAATTCACCATATCACTGAACAGCATACTCGTCCACTCAACTAATCTATTATCATCTCATACGGCTAGCGCACATGCTATTCATACATATATGTTTGAACTCTTCGCTGGCTGCTGAGGAGGGGACGGAGCGCTTATGGGAATGCCCCAAATGCTGTGATGTCGGTTCTTAAATCAATCAAACAATCAATCATATTCATACATATATCCCGTAGCGCTCTCAAACAATCATCTTAAGTATACAGTTCACTTTCGCAGCACTCAGTCAAACACGTCTCATCTCCCCAAAGCTGTTGTCTTTGGTCACTCATCACGTGGTATCCCCCTCGTGATGTTTGCTACTCCCCGTGCTAGGTAATTACATTCTTATCAATGGGAATCTCTGTCGTAATTGAACTGGGGTCAGTTTGTCCGTTGCTGACTGTCCACGATGTCCAGTCTGGGGTCGTATTGTTATGTCCCCTTCATAGGTGTACAATGCTGTCTACTGTCCCCATGTCCTGTCTTCCCATCCCATGTCCTGTCTATGGGACATGTCCTATGTATAATGTTCCGAAGACCCTGACAGTCACTAAACTCAATGACAATACTTAACGGTGTCAATGATAGCATTGATAATGTTGAGATTTTTAATGATTATTACTATAAGAAGACTTATCAAGAGCAGAAGAAAAAGCCCTGGATATGACATTGAGAAACCCTGAGAATAGTATGTAACTTGAGAGGTCACTGTATGAAATCCACAGAACAACAGAAACAGAAGAAGACCTTACACATATGGAGCATCACAGACAGAAAGGGAACATAGGGGGAAGACGCGGGCGGAGCTGCAAGACGGCTTGGATTCTCTTGGTTATAGGTCTATGCCTCAATGAGGGATACAGGTCGAAAGATGGGTAGAAGAAGTCATTAAAGAGTGTTCCATATTTGGACTCTAGGATTGCGGCTACATGTCTGATATTGATTTATATTTTATCTAACTCTTACAGAGACTAAACTACTTGATTAGGACGATCACATGACTTCATTCACTCTCATAATAATACAGTACAGTTGATGCGTTTAAACAAACTTAAAGCATGGGGTATGATAATATTGTAACCCAACAACCATATATGTGTGTCAGTAACAATGTAAGGTCACTGCCAAGGAAGATATCAATCACAGACCATCTTCCTCACAGATGCCTAGAAGATGTCTCGTGACTCCACGGTGGAGATTTTTAAATCAGTCTAGCAGTCAAATAAATTATCGAGCACGTAACAACAGAGGCAGGGTATCTGAAGAACCATAGAGAGAGAATTCGTCGACAGTTATGGGGAAGTGTGTTTGATGGATGCCAATGTGCTATTAGAGTGTTAGGGGTATGCTGTCGCTACACTGGCAAACTAAGCTTGGAACACGTACCAGAATACACTGAATCACTACGGCTTTCCATGTGTGAAAACATGCCGAATACATAGCTTTATTTCTTCACAAGCAGTTCATACAGTTATACACTTGCTTAATTAACCTACTTACACTCGCAAAACGGGGTCACTACCGACCCGTTCAGTCACACCACTCGCCTCCCTCCGTCAAAACGTGTCTTCAATGGTATGGCGGGTGGACTACACATCTCGCCTTCTGTGCAACTGGTCTCAGCAACTATGTCGTTCTTTCTCCCTGTTGTCAAGCGCTGGTTGCTTGACATACTCGAATTTATGTCCACATCTTCATATTAGAACAATGGTTTAGTACGTTCTATGAAATGTACATCGCTGTGTTTCCCGGCAGACTCAATTCTCTGATTTCTGATCTGTCTGCGATGGCGTCCGAACTCCCACTCCACTTCTTTGTTCGTGCGCCCTGCTCGATCCTCCAGATCACGTGGCCTCCTCCTCGCAATTCTATTGGCCACTATCTTTCGCCTGTTACCGGTGTCTTTTTCCTTATAACTCTCCGTGATTATTTATCACTCTTAATGCGTTATCTATCTCTGTTGCTGATACTCAGGTCTTATGTAACCCGATTCATGGCATATGCCCCCCCCCCCGCAATTTCAAAAATGTTCTACATTTTTGGGTTCTTACTTATCTCTACACTTGACATGAGTCAGCTTGTTCGCACATGCCTGTCCCCTGGTCGCACATATCTGTCTACTGCCTCATGCCTTAGAACTTGCTTCTCAATTCCCTTTAACTTCCCTCAGTGTTACGTTGATATTCTGCTATACATTCACACAAATTATAATGTCGGAGACGAATATCCGTCTATTCCCAAATAGATCTCGTGTGGCCTCAACCCCCTTTGTGTTCGGCAAGTTGAGGACCAACCTACTATGAGTCCCAATGTCCCACCCCGGACATTCCCATAAGGTTCCTCATTTATACCTCGGTATAAGCAACTGACACCCTCCCCAGCCCTTAACCCCTGGGTGCAGGAACGTGTGTATTGCAGACATATCAATTGCACACCTATTTTGTTTAAGCTCTTATCTTGCTTCTGAGTAGTCTATCTTACGACTGTGGACCTTCTTGGTGCGAGTACACATGATTTCTGCATTTGTCTTGTCACAGTGTGTGCGTGGTCGGCTGCCATTAGTTACTTCTTTATATGGTGTTCGCTTGTGCTCTATGGCTAGAAATTCCCTTCATTTGCCTTCTGTTTATTCCTGGTGTTCTTTCTACTAACTTTCCTTTGTTGTGTTCCTAATACCATGACCCCTATATACATATATTCTCATGCCCAGGTACTTCATGTTAAAATATTATATGTACAAAGTACTACCACTTGGTACTATTATCAGTGGTACTACTGCTAATCCTACTTCAATATCCTTGTACTCTCCTTTCACCTTCCCTTGTACTCCGTTCTTTCTCTCTCACATTCTCACTAGACCATTTCATTTTCCTCCCTTCCTTTCATATTCACTTGTGCTATGTTCTTTCTCTCTTTCATCCTCTCTCTTTCATCCATTCATCATTTCTCTCTCTCTCTCTCTCTCTCTCTCTCTCTCTCTCTCTCTCTCTCTCTCTCTCTCTCTCTCTTTAAAATAGTATTTAATTTTTTATTATGTACTCTGTCTCACAACACGCATACTAGAACCTCAAATGTTCCGCCTTTGCCAGTAAGTTTCTTGTATACAGGTGTACAAGTATCCAGGTTGTGTTAAAATTGATTCTCATTCGCCCACCTTCCTACTCTGTCTTCTCATACTCTTTATCTCGCTTCACTGTCACTCATCATATTCTTATGTTCTGTACCTGTTACCACAATCACATAAGTTTCTCCTACCAATTGTACATGTCTGTCTCTCCAATATACAATATTGTCATAAAACCTGAGTAGTATATAAAATTGGATTCACATGTAATATTGCAAGCACTATTCTAACTTTCCCTCGCATATCACTATCAACTCTGTGACATCAATATGTATCACCGGTAGTAGTGTCTCAGTTAATTTCTTCTTCTTTTTCTTTTATGTTATGGGTCTCATCTTGTGGTGTATCGTGGTTTTAGACCCACTGTCAACCATTATGATTTCGCAGACGTCGATTCTTCTTTTCACCCTTTGCGATCATTTATCAGTTTCTACCAACATCTCATATTATACGTTGTGTGTTACAATCAGGTACTAGTACAATCAATAATGATACAATTACATGCATACTGTTCATGAATATACATGGCATGATGATTATGCTCGTAAGAATGTACTGATGTTTATGTATGTACTTATAAGACATTAACATGATGTTATTATTTCTATCTATACGTATTATGAGTTTTGTTTATTGAATGATTGTGAATGTTATTAACTATTACTCCCTTAATTGGTTCAGGCTGGTATCTGTCTTCTCTTACTGTATCCTCTACCATTCCGATTCTCAATCTTCACTTGAGTCTGCCTGTCTTAGCCCCTTCAGTCAGCTAGTGAGGTAACATCTTTGAGGTACCTTCGACCCTATCTCTTCTTCTCAGTCATTTATACCCCTTATCTACCTGAAATTAATAACATATTTACATTCACAATTGCCTATTATATTACCGCAATCATATCAAATTTCCTACATTGAAATGTTGTTATCATGGTCAGTACTCCAGCGTGCTAACCCCATGACCAGTCACTTTGTATAGCCACATTGTTTCTTAGACGATATTATGACATGGATTTCCAGATGATAGTGTTACCATATGCCATATTGTACTATCAGGATTCTGTCCCTAATCTGACATAATTAGGCCATGTCATGGCTAGCATTCACAGATCTCATATATTTTAACTACACTATTACACATCTTTACTGTTTTTACCTCTGATGACTTTACCATATCATCATGTCACTTACATCAACATTATAATTCTCAATGCATTCATTCTACTACAACAATTATATCTATACCAATCACATACATATCTAGACTTTATACAATCTATACAGTATCTACAATATACATATCACAAGACAAGTGTTTCACGTTGAAACATGTGATGACTCCTTAACATGTAGTATTGTACAATGATTTGCGTCTTCTATCTATTTCTTTTGTCTTCTCTTTCCTTTCATCATCTGTTAAACCTATACTTTTCCAATACCTATTCCAATTCCTTATTTTGATGTCTCGTGTTCGTTTATTGATTTGATCTTTTGGAATTTCCTCTTGTTGCCATTTTGCTAACAGAGCGTCTGTATCAGTGTACTGTACTTGTTGCCTCTTTGGGGGAATTTCATTCTCCCAACCAGATTTTGTGTAATTTGCAACATCTGTTTGTTTTATCAAAACCTTCTTTTTTGATCGTTCTTTCTGACTGTTTGTATTTTTGTGCCCGACATCTTCGTCCTGTAAACTATACCCAGATACTGATTCATTCTCTTGTGCTATACATGCTTGTTGTACCATATGTTTTTCTACCCTGTTAGCACATGTGTGAGTTAAGTATGGCATAAAAAATTGTTTCACCGTTGCTGTGCTGTCGTTAAATCGTGGGCAATCATCTCTAAAATTTTCAACTCCAAAGACTACTTTCCCCTTTTCGTACTCTGTTAGGTCTGGCCTAAAAATTAATGTATCCCACGTCAGTTCTTGCTGTGTCAACTGTCTTAGTTGTTCGCAATTATCCTCTGGTCCGTACCTGTCGTCCATGACTGTGTTGTTATCGTCGAGAGAAGTTCCCTGTACGGTCCCTATACTAGGGTCACTTGTTTGTCCTTGATTTCTTCTGTATTCTTCGTCTGTCTGGTAAATGTCTGTTCCTATGTCTGATGGGTCATCCTCTACTTTAATTTTAATGTCTTCTGTCGGGAATGTCCATGCTGCATAGTTGCAATCTGCTATTTCTAAGTTCTCTTTGTCCCATTTATGTATGTCCTGGGGTGTGCACTCTTTGACCTCTGGGATGTTGCCCGGGATTAGCTCTGTTGTGGGATGTGGTAACACCGCCGCTGTTACCCGCCCTTTGTAGTAGGGACAGTCAATATCTGTCCAAGCTACTCTATACTGCTCTAATGCACCGCCAAATGTTCTGCACGTCACTTTGTCGTCTGTATAGTCGTCCCCTCTTACAATCTTACTGTCTACCCCCACAATTGAAGTCCCTGTGTCTCTAACCATTTTCACTGCAAAACCATTCACTAAAGCTTGTCGAACATTCAGATTTCCGTTTGTTATGTATGCAGAGTTGGCTTCGTGCATATACACTTTGTTATCAGTCCTGTCGCCCTGACTGTCATATGTGTGTGTTGCATTCATGTCTTGTTGTTCATCCTCGTCGCTACTGGACATGGCGTATGCCATGTTGGTGTCTTCATTCAGTTTTATCAGAATACACGTCCTTGCCAAGTGGCCATAGCTTCTACACAACCAGCATTTTAGACTGTCTCTATAGTCTGCATACCTATTGCTTCTTCTGACCGACATGTTCTTGAGATATGACTTGTACTCAGGATTTTGGTCGCACATTTCCAATGACCCGTGTTGGAGACCACAATATTTACATTCTCTTACTGGCCCAGTTCGAACTACGTCGGCTTGTCTCGGTGGGACATGTGTATATCTATTCGTTGGTTGATACTTACTTCTGGGTCCGTATGATTGCCTTCGATCAGAGAACCTGGCAGCTGCTCCTACTATAAGTTATGGCTGTGCTCCCTCTGCAAAAATCTCCCTATGGGCATTATAATAAGCCTCTCCCTTGGACTCCATTTAAGATATTGTGGCGCACTTCTGTTCAAGCAGGAACGTTGCCATGGAGTCTGGCACAGCTGAAATAATTTTATCTCTTAACATCAGGTCTCTGTGCTTTTCGAAGTCGTTGCCTACCTTTGCTGCGTTCAGCCACTTGTCATACAGAGACTGGACTTCGGAAACAAAATCCATGAAGGTTTGGTTCGACTTCGGATTCAGAGCTCTATATGCCGTTCTAAGACCCGCCTCATCTAAACTGAAATGTGCCAAGACTCTTTCCTTGACATAGTTATAATCAGTTCGCAGATGCTCTGGGATGACCTCTACTACCTTTAGTGGCTCAAGGGCCAAGTGCTTATGGAAGAGGATCGCCCACTCTTCGATTGGCACCTCGTAGTGGTTCATCAATAATTCGAAGTTGGTGACCCATGCGGAGATGAAATCCCCTTGTGCAAAGATCCTGACGATACCTTGATATCTTCGAATGGGGTCCAATGCTTTGGCTGCCAATTTAGTCTTCGTAACTTCGGTCTCTTTCTCCAGTTCGAGCATCTTTACTTTAATACTACCTTCTACCTCTTTGTCTTTCAATGTTAATTGCACTGCCAGTTTCTATTTCTCGAAAGCTAATGCTGCCTCTTGTGCTGCTAACTTATTTTCTTCAAGCTCTGCTTGTGCAGCTAATTTCTGTCTCTCAAATTCTCTAACTGCTGCTCTATCGTCTCGTTCTTGCTTCTGAATGTCACTCACTTTATTCTCCGCCCATGCCATAAGCTCTTTCCCTGTTAAACCACACTTCTCACCTAAAGCTATGAAGTCTGCCAAGGTAGACATGCTTATCCACTGTGTCTATTAGCTGGAATATATACTAATATCTGTACACGCAGATCACTCAAGTGTTGCTGCTAGTCTTGTTATGATAACATCGACCACGTGTTGACCCTGCTGTAACACTGTTCAAACCGATAGTACATCTGCCGGACAACCAACGGCACTTATCAACAGTTTAACTAAATGAAGTAATACCTGTGGAGTGAGCAACCCTAATGATGATGGTGCATATATATATATATATATATATATATATATATATATATATATATATATATATATATATATATATATATATATATATATAGTCATGAAATGGTACCCAATGACCCTGGATCACTAAGCAGAATATACACAGAAGTCAATAAGAAAAACTTGACCTGTGTATCTCTAGCGCCGGTGTCCCTGGTGACTTGGTCCAACTGCTCAGCTCCAGTTCCGCTTTTTTCAGGACTCGTTAAGAATCAGCCTGGCTCCAACTCTGTTCAACTGGCATGGACTTGATCAACTGGGTCGTCAGGTGAACTGGTGGCTCCCCAAACGTGGTGTAGATACCACCTATGATACTACTGCCAACCCATGTGAACCAAATCTGGAATGAATACTCAATGTTGATACCGCGATTAGTTCATGCAGGCACTATAGTGCATGTAGCACATGTAGACGGCCTTATAATGTTACATATGTGGCTACTTGCCGTTACTTTGAATTTTTGGAAACTTGAAATATTGTGCTTTATAGGCACCCTGCACAATTAGCCACAACCATTGCTGTTGATAAACTATGTGGGTTTCATTGTTGTGGTTGATAGCCATGCTAGTTTGCTTTCTGATATTCATTTTGAAAAGTATTCACTTTTAATACAAATGTCTATTTTCACTGTCCGCACTGTTCTTAAAGAGACCAGATAACTTCTGTAGTATTCACAAAATGTTATCACCCTTGTCGTTAAACACTCTCTTATCGAGTACTTTAATATCTATGTCGTCGTATTTGTTGTTTAAATTTACCTCCAATACTGTTCTCTACTGGTATATACTTTGCCATAGCTCATAACATCACGTGAATCACAGCGGCACATCTATTTCCTATTTCAACATGTAATGTGATTTGACCCCAATCACAGGTCTAATCACCGTTAACACTTTAACTTTCGATGTTCTTTGATCCTTGTACCCATTTTAACTAGCTGTTGATTAGCGCTCACTGCGAATTACTTTATTGTTTATATGGCGTTAACTTTGCAGAGTTTACAATTAATGCACTGGTACATTTGTAGTTTTGCCCTGTTCCTGGCTTTTCACTAGCCATATTCTAGTGTTTGTTCTATAACTTTCCAAGCTGATTACTTCTTCTGTTTATTACCGTTCCACGGTCCTCCTTTGCCCAGTTCAGTTACCGGCTTGACCCCCATGTATGCCAATGTGCTGTAGAGTGTTAGGGGTATGCTGTCGCTACACTGGCAAACTAAGCTTGGAACACGTACCAGAATACACTGAATCACTACGGCTTTCCATGTGTGAAAACATGCCGAATACATAGCTTTATTTCTTCACAAGCAGCTCATACAGTTAAACACTTGCTTAATTAACCTACTTACACTCGCAAGACGACCCGTTCAGCCACACCACTCGCCTCCCTCCGTCAAAACGTGTCTTCAATGGTATGGCGGGTGGACTACACATCTCGCCTTTTGTGCAACTGGTCTCAGCAACTATGTCGTTCTTTCTCCCTGTTGTCAAGCGCTGGTTGCTTGGCATAGTCGAATTTATGTCCACATCTTCATATTAGAACAATGGTTTAGTACGTTCTATGAAATGTACATCGCTGTGTTTCCCGGCAGACTCAATTCTTTGATTTCTGATCTGTCTGCGATGGCGTCCGAACTCCCACTCCACTTCTTTGTTCGTGCGCCCTGCTCGACCCTCCTGATCACGTGGCCTCCTCCTCGCAATTCTATTGGCCACTATCTTTCGCATTGTTACCGGTGTCTTTTTCCTTATAACTCTCCGTGATTATTTATCACTCTTAATGCCTTATCTATCTCTGTTGCTGATACTCAGGTCTTATGTAACCCGACTCATGGCAATGGATGATGACATGAAAATATATAATCGCCACTGGCCATCCTATCATCGATCCCCTAGCTGTGTCCTCAAATCCTATCATCCACCCCCTGGCTGTGTCCTCACATATAGTTGTCTTAAACTTACGTGGACAATTGCTTAAGTTGTGTTAGTGAGTTGAGTTCATCTATCCCGCCTCTACTCACTTATGTCATAGTTTCAGAAGTGTTAGTTAGTTGAGTTTCTTGTCATCAACTCACGTACACCATCTCTTAAGTTCTCTTGGTGAGTTGATTTCACGTGCGGCGTTTCTTATAATCCACTCACGAGTTCTATCACTTAAGTTGTGTGGGTTAGTTGAGTTCACCTGTACGGTTTGTTATTCTCAACTCACGTTAACTATTGCTCAAGTTGTATTAATGAGCTGAGTTCACACATCCCGTTTGTTGCTTTAAATTCAAAATCGCCATGGCTTCAGCAGTGTTCGTGAGTTGAATTTGCCTGTCCCGCTTCGAGTCAGCAACTCGCATATACTTTTAATGAGTTGAGTTTACATGTCCTGTCACAAATCACCTATACAATCAATTAAGTAGCGTTAGTGAACTGAGTTCACCTGTCACGATTCTTGTTAATAATTCACCTACACTGTCAGTTATGTAGTAGTGGTGAGTTGAGTTCATATAGTCTTGTTTGCTGCTTGTATTTATAGTGAAATGGGTGGCATTAATCCCTTCTCCCCCTCTTCCTTTCATCTTGCCCCATATCCTCCACCTACCCCATCATTTTCTACATTTCTATTTATGTTCATGACCCCACCTCTTAAAGTGAAGTTTCGATAAAGATTATCATTGACATGATTCGTTCTTATCATATTATTACATGCAGGTCAGCATGGCCGAATGGATAAGAACGCGTGTTCTTAAACATCCGGTGCGCTGATGCCGAGGTAAGCGGTTCAACCCCTACACCGGACAGCTGGACTAAAATGTTAAAATGATTGGGACGTTAATTACAAGTACCTCAGAAGACGGAGTGGGTTCGCCTGATGGCGAGGGACACTGTTAACAGGGAAAGCTAACCCACACGCAAAATTCAGTCAATCACTTCTACAAATAGTGTGTATGGATTACGCTTGAGTTCAAAGCGAGCGAGCGCCAAAAAAAACCCCAAAAAAAACATATTATGACATGAATTGTAAGGACATAGAAAAGGAACTAATCCAAGTAGGGGCAGGAGCCAACATCAGTATCTACTATGCACTCTGTGTGAAGATCTGGAACAGCGCCGTTTGATGTAAAGCATGGAAGAACTCACAATCTACACCCCTCTCTCACCACTATATACTAAGAATTGTACTATCGCAATAATAAGCCATGCTAGCAAGACATTGACAGTCAGTTGTGCATGGATTACAAGGAGTACAGACAGGTTTAAGACTGGAGGAACCAAGGACCGTATCTTTAACACGAGAACTTGTCACAGGTTGAAGAAGAAATAGTCTGGAGATAGATGAACAGATATACCAATAACCTTGAAAAAACAAATTGAAGTACTTGGGTATCACCTTTTTCAGGTCTATATCTTTTAAGGATCATGTGGAGGCTTTGGTAGTGAAGGCTGATAGATGACTTAATGCATTGATGGTAATGGCAGCAACCGGGGTAGGGCAGAGTATGCTTTACCGGCTCTTTCTGCGGTTAATAATTTATTTCATTGAGTATGGTTTGGGGGCTGCTGACAGTATCAAAGAGCCAGCTTGAAAGGTTGGAGCGCATACAGAATGCGGACATGAAGGGATCCTTGGATGCACAAAGGACACACCAATAATATGCATGAGGCACACCCTGGCGCTACCAACAATGACGGATAGGCACATGGTCCTTCAAGCCAAATGCTGCCTGAGAGTTGCTGGAGATAGGGATCACCCCCTGCATGAAGCCATTGATATGGTCAAGGGTCATAGACTAAGACGAGGCAGGTCCTTGGTGGCACAGGCCGACCTATCTATACGTCAGGTGTGTGATCTAGAGACCATCAATCGTGAAAAAGCGTGGACTGAAGTACCAGAAGACATGACGGACTGGCACAATGTAATAGTAACACCGTGTCATGAGTGCCCGAGAATGTGCAACAACTGATCCAGAGTAACACACATCAAGGTGGTATAGTGGGTCAGTGGTGAGAAACATATGGAGTGGTTGGGGTTTCATTGTGATGGCTAATAGACCATTCTTAAAAAAAGGAGAGTCTGGCATATGAGGCTACGACCTCCGGTATGAGAATTGAGGTGGAAGCAGTCACAGTGGCTTTCTTCTTCTTCTTCTTCGTTCATCCGGAGTTTTTTTTCGGATGTGATTGCGTTGTGCCTGTTTACAGCAGAGCTGCGTTCTTGCGCCGTTAGGCCGACACATCCGACTTCTGCGGGCATTTGTTGACCGGGTTAACCTTCCCGGGGGTTTCTTAGGACGTTTGACTCTCACTGTTGTGGTGTTATCCCCCATCCCAGCTGGTCCATATAGAACAGCCAATGATCCTGGTCAGCGCTCAAGGGAAGGCAGGGGCAGACCATGGGCATTCCCCGCCATCCAAGGAGGCTTCCATACTTGCAGAGCCGATACATAGCGCTCTGGTACTGGGCTCACCCATGGAATCGTCACGTCCTGCACATGGCTGCTTAGCCTCACTTCCGTATATTGGGCCTTCCGTTCACCATAGGCTGTTCTTCCGGAAACCAGAAGTATGCAGTCTGCAGATGACATCCACACAGTGAGCTTTCGATTCGGACTTTCCATGTAATGGATTTGCTATCCAAGCAATATTCCATTTCGTGCCACTAGGACACTTTTCCACCTTTTATGAAGCCCACACAGTGGGCTTTTGATTCAGACTTTCCACGTAATGGATTTGCTATCCAAGCAATATTCCATTTCGTGCCACTAGGACACTTTTCCACCTTTTATGAAGCCCACACAGTGGGCTTTTGATTCGGACTTTCCACGTAATGGATTTGCTATCCAAGCAATATTCCATTTCATGCCTCTGGGTCTTCATGCACCTTTAAATGTCAACCTGTATGTAGTTAAAGTAAGCTGCGGTCAACTTTAGCTTGTTGATATCTCCATAGAGCTTGTCCTCAAATGAAGCAGGTGTGGGCCAAAATATCTTTCTCTGTTCTGCATACGTTGGGCAATCCTGCAGCAAATGTTTCGCTGTCATTTTTCCAGTTCTACAGTAACATTCATCGGTATCTCCTATCTTTAGTTTATTGAACAAGTGGTATTTCAGCCTGTTATGTCCTGTGCGGAGTCTGAAGATTGCTACTTGTTCTCTTCGGTCGAGTTTGTAATATGCATCATCCTTCTGATGGCCTGGATGCTCTGATTCCCATTTGGTTCTATAAGTGCTTTTTATCAACCTCTTTGCCTCATTATAGGTTATGTCTATGTCAGGCTGTGGTAGTCGTCCGCCCTCTTTTGCCAGTCTGTCAGCCTCTTCATTTCCAGGTATACTGCAATGTGATGGGATCCACTGTATTACAACTTTTTTGGATTTCTCGCATAGACCATGGAGTGCTGCTCTTAGGTCAGTTAGTTCTGTGCTGTTATTGCTCTTCAGTATTGAGACAGCTGACTTTGCATCTGTGAAGATAGCTATTTGCTTCTCTTTATTTTCCTCCATCAAGAGCATTTCTGCTGCAGTTTTCAGGGCCTCTACCTCCGCTTTGAAGTTACTTGAAAATTTTCCAGTTGCCATTGAATGTGTTTTTTTCACTCCATTTTTTAAATTTAGGAGAATTCCTCCTCCTCCATTCTCTATTGAATTTTTGGCTGATCCATCTGTATATGCATGGGTCCAATTCCTGCTTGGGTAATGTTCTTTTATGTAGTTTAGGGTTATTTCTCTTCTTTCAGTTTCATACTGAGTGTTCTTTTTCTCAATACCAGGAATGTTTTCTATCATCTCAGGCAGTTGCTGCTGTCTCCAAGCTGGGAACTTGTCTGCATTGTAAATGGGTTTGACTGTTGATATGTTAAGTATGGGATCTGCCCTAATCTTTCGTTTTGCAGTTTCTACAAAGTTGCTACGCTTCAGTCTTCCCTTTCCAAAACCACTAAACCTTTTATACATAGGGTGGTCTGTCAATCTTCTAAATTTTTCAGCTTGTTGCTGGGCTCTGCTATCTCTTCTATCCTGCATTGATTGTAAACAAGTTATCTTTTCTAATTCATTAATAGGCGTTGTCTTCAGGCTTCCAGTTATGATTCGCATTCCTTGGTTTTGGACTCTACTTATTTTGTTAAAGTTTGACTTAGCTGCTGTTGCCCAAGCTGCAATGCCATATTCCAGTACTGGTCTCACCCGTCCAGTATATAACTTCTTGAGAACTTTCTCATCTGCTCCCCACGTTGTACCAGCAAGCTTTTTCATGATTGCCATTCTTTGCCTTGCTCTTGTTCGATTTTTCTCAACCTGTCTCTTCCATGTCAGGCGACGATCAAAGGTGACTCCTAGATAGTTTGGATTTTCTTCATGGCGCAATATTTTTCCATTCAATACCAGCTTAGGTTGCTGAGTTTTAGTTGAGAGGGAGAACACTGTGCATGTTGTTTTCTCCTCACTTATCTTCACTAGCCATGATTTTGACCAGTCCTCTAGCGCTAATAGGGCTTGCTGTATTCTGCTGTTAGCTGTACTAATATATTCTTCAGATGTCCATATGGCTAGGTCATCTGCAAAGGATGATGTGTGTACTCTGGCTGGAAAATTTTCCGTGATGTCGTTTATATATGCAAGGAATAATGTTGGTGAAAGAACTCCTCCTTGGGGGACACCTTGCTCCAACAGCATCATTTTGCTGGTTTGTCCTTGTACTTTTGTCCTGGCAGTTCTGTTCTCAAGGTAGTGGCTGATCCATTTGTACATTTTCCCACAGACATGCATTTTTTGTAGTTTTACTTTCAGTCCTTCCTTCCATACTTTATCAAATGCTTTTTCTAAATCTATCCAGACCGCTAGTGTGTGCTTTTTCTCTTGGAAGGCATCCTCTATTTCCTGAGCTATATAGGTTATTTGCACTATCGCCGCTACTCTTCAATCTGGCTCTAGAGAAAGTTGTAAGGAAGGTAAAGGAGGAATGTGATATTGGAGGAACATCCAAGCTGCTTGGTTATGCAGATGATATAGATATTATAGGGCAAAGTGAACAAAAGACATTGGAAATATTGACTCACTTAAAGGGAAAAGCCCAACATATGGGGCTGGTTATCAACCAAGATAAGACAGAATATATGGTAATTTCAAGAGACGGAATGGCTAGAAACTCTGGCCACATACAAATAGATAATATGACCATTAAAAGAACGGAAACATACAAATACCTGGGTACAATCTTCAACTGCTCCAACATCATAAGGGAAGAAATACAAACTAGAATCAACTCTGGAAATAAGATATACTATGCACTACAACATCTACTAAAATCAAAGGCGCTATCTCGTAACACCAAAATCACAATATACAAAACACTGATCAGACCAGTTGTGCTGTATGGCTCTGAAACCTGGAGTACAACGAAAGGAGACGAAGCCTTGTTACAAACCTTTGAGAACAAAATTTTAAGACGCATCTTTGGACCCATTAGGGATACACAAAGTGGAGAGTGGAAAAGAAGAAGTAACAAAGACATTTATGATCTGTTTAAGTCCCCGCTAATCACTGGTATCATGAAGGCTAATAGACTACAATGGCTGGGGCATATAGAAAGAATGGAAGATAATAGGGAAACAAAACTCGCTTACACTCAGGAAATAAATGACCGTAGACCCCGAGGTAGACCAAGAAGGCGGTGGAGAGATAATACATGTACAGACCTACAAGCACTTGGAATCAACGACTGGCAAGAGAAGGTCCACCAGAGAGACGAATGGAGACGGATTGTATTTGCAGCAAAGAACCTCAATGGCTCGGAACGCTGAAGAAGAAGAAGAAGATATAGGTTATTTGATCTTCAGTGGATCTGTACTTTCTGAATCCTGCTTGGTGAGGTGTTAAGAGTTGGTTTTCTTCCAGATGCCATGTTAGCCTGCCATTGATAATGCGTTCCATTAATTTTCCTACACAGCTAAGAAGACTGATAGGTCGATAGCCATTTGGTTCTTCCAGGTCTTTTCCTTTCTTTGGGACTGGTATTAGTATAGCTTCCTTCCATGCCTGTGGGACTATTCCCCTCTTCCAGCTGTAATTTAGGACTGCTAGTAGTTTCTTTTTTGCCTTAGTGCCTAGTCCTATTAGCATTTCATTTGTGATTCCATCCTTTCCTGGTGATGTCTTCTTTTTTAGGGTATTCATTGCCTGTTCCATTTCTTCCATTGTTAGATTTGCCATCATATATTCTGCTGCTGTCTCTGTATATCTATGATGTATCTGTTTATCTTTGATTGCTTTCTTCTGTTCGGCTGTAATATCAATGTGGTTTGCACTGGCATAGTGTTCCATTAGTGCATTTGCAGCCTTTTTTCCTGTAAGCAAGGCATTTCCTTGTTTAATTGTTATTTGTTTGTTTCTAGGTCCTTCATTGTTCATGGCTTTCACTAGTTTCCATAGTTTGTTTCCATCCCTGTCAAAATTCAGGTTTTCTGTTTTTTTCCTCCAACAATCTCTTGTTGTTTGATTTACTGTTCTTTTATATTTTGCTGAGATGGCTTTGAGAGAGATGTTCGCTTCAGTTGTTTGTTCTCTCTCTGCGGTCTTCCTAGCATCTTCAACTTTGTCCTCCAAAATTTGTAGTTCTTCAGTCCAGTATGGTTTGTAATTTTTCCTCGCTCCTCTTGGAATAGACTCAGTGGCCGCCTGTATTATTGCTCTGTTTAGACTTTCCACCATTTGCTTCATGTTGCCATATCGTGTATTTATGTTTTCACAATATGTGTCTGTTAGTATGGCAAATCTGTCCCAATCTGCTCGTTTGTAATTCCAACGGGGCAAAGGCTTTTGCTCCTGTGGAACATACTCCATATTTATTACAAGCTTGATTGGTCTGTGGTCACTACCTGCTAATTGGTCAAGCACATGGCGATCTATTTTGTGGAGGATGTCTCCTGTGCAGAAAGCTAAGTCTGGAGTAGAAGTGGTAATCCATCTTCTGGAGTAAAAGCTCGGTGTGTCATCCGCTTTGTTGAGTAGATGGAGATTTGAGTCTATTTCCCAGTCCTCCACTTCATCTCCTCTTTTGTCAGTATCTGGGTATCCCCATCTTTCTGAACGGCTATTAAAGTCTCCGACAACAATGCAATTTGTGTCAGTTATTTCCATGTTTGAGAGTGTAAGATCCTTATCTGCCGGGCTATACAGATTGTAAATTCTTATTTTCACGTCCTTTATCATTATATCAACACCTATAATTTCCGTTTGGTTGTCAGAGATCACAGATACTTCGCTGCAAGGTATTGTATTTCGTGTAAGTTTTACAACTCCTCCTTTGTGTCCTTCGCGGTCGAAACGTGTGGCCTGATATCCCTTGACTGAAAATGTGCGATTGGCGTTGAGGTATGTCTCTTGAATGCATGCCACATCTATTCTATCTTTATGAAGACGCTGTGTTAGGGAGGCTTTCTTGTTATAAACTCCTTCTGCATTCCATTGTAGTATGTTGAGTGTCCGGGGTGTTTGGTCAATAACTCTTAACCTACTCCTCTGTGCCTTGACTCCACAGCACAGGGGAAGGTGACCACCAGTAGTCATGGGTGGACCCCCTCGAGGCAGGGGGCCCGGCACTATCACCGCCTGATGGGACTTCACGGGATTAGCACCATAACGATTAATTTTCATCTGTGGCATCATGAAATGATAAAGTTACGTTGCACTTCTTTGTCAAGCCTGTGGCTCAGTACATCCGATTTCGACAAGCATTTGTTCGGGATGCTTTCCCTAGCCTTTGACTGTCCCCAGTCTACCTACAAGGCAGCAGGTTTGTGCGTCACTTCGTCTGGTCCCTCTCCCTTGACCTGTCCGACATGGGTGACCCTACCAGTAGCTGTGCTACCGTCGGCATAGCTCTTGGGGTCATTGGAACGCCGTGCGTCCACCTTGACGAGGTAGAGGGGCTTGAACAGTGGCTTTCCATTGGTTAGAGGAGACCAATGCAGCACACATTGTCTTCCTCACGACTTAAGGAGAGCAAGGTGGAGAAAGGAATGTTAAGTGTCGAATGGCTCACCCGCTTCAGAGATCACAGATTGTAACAATTGTATGGATTATTTTGCCCTGGTCTTGCGGGAGTGCGGAGGAATGAACAGGCTGATAGGCTGGCAGGGAATGCACCTCTTGGTGGTAGATTACTTATGGATAAGGACGAGGTGGTCGTTGGTCTTTGGGACCAGGCGGAGAAGGTGGGGGAACAGATTGAGAACCCGTATGTTGAAAGGATGAGATTGCGGGGGATTCGTTGGGGTTCTGGTAGAATCTCAAAACTGAGAGGGAAGACCCGGAGAACTTTCAGTCAGATAGCAGTGAGAACGATTAGTAGTGTGAATCTTCGCTGGCTGTTGAACGAAAGGACGGAGCGTGTATGGGAATGCCCTGGGTGCAGTGAAGTCAGTTCTTAGTTCAACTCACCTCAACTACACCACAAACAATTTTTTTCACTGCTCCATGTTGGACACCCTCAGAAATTAGTATGGATTGTTAACTGACCACTGATTGCAGCAGAAAGTATGACTCTCTTGACTCAGTCAGTGTCGAAGGATGATATATCGCCAACGGTGACCTCCCATTTGGACCACAAGGCGACATATGGCCATACTAGGGTCATCGTGGTATTTGTTTTGTTTTGTGCCATCTTTCGCAATTTTAATGCTCAGTGAATGGAAACTGACATTATAATACTTGGTCATTTCATTGTGTTCCATGTTTGGTCCAAACTTACTGTTTTGTTTGGCACTGAATCAGTTCAGAAGCATATACTCTAAGGTACGATATAAGACATATCACGCCAGTTGCCTTTACTTTCCAGAAAATTTGCTTGAACTCGGTTTTAGGATTGTTGACATGAGTGCCTCAAAGAGGATTCGAACACATGACCATTAGATCGGTGGGCAAGATTTTAGACCCTGTTGCTCACAATCAATACTGATATATGTATTTCTCATGCCGACACTCACTTACACAGTGTGTGAGGAGCAAAGCATTAGTGAACGTCTCCATAATTCCAGAACTTCAGTTCAACAAATAAATGCATTAGGAACATTACATCCAAATAAGGAAGTGTATAAACATGGCGATATTATGTTATGTTCGATAACAGAGCTTCGTGATTAGATTTGAGTAACTTACAACTCAGATTCAATCAAATCTGGCTTTTACTTTCCCTCGCGCTACCGGGGTTTTGGTTTGTGCACAGTAGTTCATTGGGCTATTCTAAAGTGCTGTATCTGTTCTCTCTCTCTCTCTCTCTCTCTCTCTCTCTCTCTCTCTCTCTCTCTCTCTCTCTCTCTGTCTCTCTCTGTCTCTCTCTCTGTCTGTCTGTCTGCCTGTCTGTCTGTCTCTCTCTTTCTCTCTCTCTCTCTCTCTCTCTCTCTCTCTCTCTCTCTCTCTCTCTCTCTCTCGCTCTCTCCCCTCAGGAGTGTGTATATTTGTGTCCAGCAATTTTCTAAATCCAAATCTTAACTTACACTACTTATCTATCTAACAACTTATATCGAGCTATCAATCTATTTTAGTTTTTTGTGTCTGACTGACTGCCTACATGCAGTGTTGCCATCTCCCTTTGATGAAAAAGCACCAAAATCGACCCAAAAAAGCACTAAAAAGCACCACATGTTTTTACGAGGCACCAAAAAAAAAAAAAAAAAAAAGAGCACCAACTGTTTTTATTACAATTGTAACAAGGTAGCACAGTATAATTTATTATTATCACTTCATATTACAATGAAGTTTTTTCCAAATCCGCCAAATCCCATTCAGAACTACTTTCGAGCCAAAAAAAGCACCAAATTGCAATACTATTTTTTGGGAAATCACCAAAACAAGCACTGCTGGTATTCATTAAAAATGTTATAAAGTAGCACATTATAATTTATTATTATCACTGAATATTAGAATGAAGTTTATTCCAGATCTGCCAAATCCCAGTCAAACAACTCCTTTTCAGTTTCTGTAGCTATTTCCTGCTGTGTTTGCTCCTGCGATGGTGAGGACGAGGATGATTGAAAGAAACATGTATATGCCTCCTGTGATCCAATTTTTCTCAGAATATCCATAGGTAGTTTATAATCATGACAGCATTTGCCATATCTTTTCATTCCATATCTAATAGTCAAAACAGCTGTCAAACTCTTGATGCTCAGTCTGTTCCGCAATTTTGATTTTATAACTCCCATCTGACTGAAAATACGCTCCACGTCCGCATTAGAATGAGGTAAAATGAGCACAGTTAAAGCTAAATCTGTAAGATCTTGGAAAGGATTTTCACCGGTGGCATCCCTGTATGAGGCTATTTCTGCCCACAGTCCAAGTATGTCAGAGATCTATGTCCATTGCATATGATGAAGTTTTCTCCACTGAAAATCGATGCGGGTGAGAGTAGCTGTATCTTCTATAAACATTTTAGCACGATCCAATATACAGGGCTTCATTGGCTGTAGACATTCACTTCCACTAAGACAATACATGGACTGCAACACTCGAACGTTATCGGGTGAACGCAAACGCAGCTGTGTTAATAGCTCTATTAAAAACTGGATGCACCTTCCACGAATTTCTTTCTCATCGGGAAACTTGTAGTCTGCTATTTCTTTCTGAAACTCATAACCTAGATTGGGATTAGGATCTAAATCATCTTGAATAGCATCACTTTCTGTTATTTTTTCCCCTGGAATAGCAATCTTTGAACTGATGGAATCAATGAGCTGGACAACATCGATGAGTAGTTTTATTGGATCCTGTATATCTGCTTCGAATTTCTTATTCACACTTTGAACTTCTCCGAGAATATGCTTGAGAAATATGAGATACACATAGTTTTTTTATGTCGCTAAACATAGAATGTAGAAGTTCTGCTGTATAACAGTGCTCGTTGAGTCTAGCTACATCAAATGAGTTCTGAGCTCGACCCACTGCTGCAATATTCTGACAATGGCAGATTGAATGGACATCCATCGTATCTGGCTAAATTGAACAACCTTCAGCGGATGTTGTCCATCATTTAATAAAGCAAAAAGCTCCCTGTACTTTGCTTGACGAAGACTTGAGTGAGAAAACCAGTTATATGTTTCTCTAATCATGAACTCTATGTTCCTGGGCAGACAAGCAGCTGCAGCCTGTGACACTGCCAGCTGAAAGGAATGACATACACACCTAACTAGTACTAGATGAGGTACTACGGATTTTAATTTTGTATATATTCCATTGCTTACACCTGTCCTGACAGATGTATTGTCAGTGGCGAGTGCAACTAGCCTTTGCATCTCAAGTCCATTCTTGTTTAAACAATCTTTTAACGCATTACATATTGCCTGCGCATTGCAGTCACTCACTTCAACTAAATCGTATTAAAGGGAGTTAAATTACTTGAATATTGCACGGTAATGTACTAAGACTGTTTTACTCACTCGCTTCAGTTCAAATTCGGCTTTTTAGTGTCCCCAAAATGATGTTTTAAAGTACTTTTTACCCACCCAAAAAAGCATTAAAAAGCACCCAAAATATTTTGTGAAGCACTAAATTTACGCGGCCGTGCTAAAAGCAAAATTTCGCACTAAATGACTTGAAAAAGCACTAAATTGGCAACACTGGTGGAGGGGGACCTTCGAGACAGAGATGGAGAGTATGGGGAGGACATGGGGGAACCTGTAGGGGGTGGGGGAGGTAGAAGGGCTTGGCGTGAGTTCGTTTAGGACCTATGCTCCACTGGGGGAATACAAGAAAAGGAGGAGGAGGAGGAATGGTGATAATAATAATAATAATAATAATAATAATAATAATAAGAAGAAGAAGAAGAAGAAGAAGAAGAAGAAGAAGAAGAAGAAGAAGAAGAAGAAGAAGAAGAAGAAGAAGAAGAAGAAGAAGAAGAAGAAGAAGAAGAAGAAGAAGAAGAAGAAGAAGAAGAAGAAGGCCAAGCTGAGGATGACGACAACGAAAAGGAATAAGATGGAAGGAAGAAGGAAGGAAGGGAGGGAGCGAGAGAGAGAGAGAGAGAGAGAGAAGGGGAGGAATTAAGGAAGGAAGACCCTAATCAATGAAGGAATCAAGGAAGTTAGGAAGGAAGGAAGTTAGGAAGGAAGGGAGGGAGGGAGGAAGGAAGGAAGTTAGGAAGGGAGGAAGGAAGGAAGGAAGTTAGGGAGGAAAGAATGCAGCATAGGACAGGACATGGCAGGATAGAAAGGCAGACAGGAAGGAAGGAAGGTATTAAGGAAGGAAAGGCAGGAAAGAATGAAACTATCAATTCTCCACCGCTCCCCCTTGCCCTCCCCCCTCTCCCATGTGACCATGAATAAATCAGCACGCGTCCAACGCTCGCTTCCATGAGAAAGTTCCAGATCCTAATTTATGGTTGTGCTATATTAAAATCAACATTTTCCTCTTTATAACTTATGTATTATTAATAACACTATTTTGCCTTTCTTGTGTATCTTTTATCAGATTCTTATATCTCCTCTTATGTATTATTTGTGAAGACGTGAATTCTCCTGGCCCTGGCCCCATATTGTCTATAACCCCTTTATTTTGTACTGCGCATATTTTCTTAACGGGATTTTGTTTTTATGAGTACAACTATGGTGATATATAACATTCTCCTGTATACCATAACAGTTATTTTTAAACACAAATTTACGGTTACTTTTATTTTTATTATTTACGTGTATATTTGTTTACATGTTTACATTCGTGAATTGTATTTTTATCTGCCGGCTGTACTGCCCTCTTCTTGGGCCGCACTGTTGGGAACCGCTGAGGTAAATGTTACATCTGATTAGTTGTAAACTGCCACGTGCTCCACGTGTTACGACTAATCAGTTACAGACTGCCACGTTGTTCTACATGTTACAACCAATCAGTTACAGACCGTCATCTTGCCCCACAAGGTTCATCCAATCAGTTACAGACTGTCAATTTGCCCCACATGGTTCATACAATCAGTTACAGACTGCCGCGTTGTTCCACATGTTACAACCAATCAGTTACAGACCGTCATCTTGCCCCACATGGTTCATTCAATCAGTTACAGACCGTCAACTTGCCCCACATGGTTCATACAATCAGTTACAGACCGTCAACTTGCCCCACATGGTTCATACAATCAGTTACAGACTGTCAACTTGCCCCACATGGTTCATACAATCAGTTACAGACCGTCATCTTGCCCCACATGGTTCATCCAATCAGTTACAGACCGTCAACTTGCCCCACATGGTTCATACAATCAGTTACAGACCGTCAACTTGCCCCACATGGTTCATACAATCAGTTACAGACCGTCAACTTGCCCCACATGGTTCATACAATCAGTTACAGACTGCCGCGTTGTTCCACATGTTGCTCTACATGTTACACTCTAGTTATTCAGTTACAAATTGCCATGTTATTCCTCGTTACAACTAATCAGTTACAAGCTGTCATGTTGCTCCACGAGTTACAGTTATTCAGTTACAGACTATCATGTTGCTCCAAATGTTACAACTGATCTGTTACAAGCTGACATGTTGTTCCACATGTTACAACTAATCAGTTACAAGTTGCAATGCTGCTACAGATTTTGCATTCAAGAAATCAATTATAAGGTGCCATATTACTCCAGATTTTGCATACAACTTATCAGTTACAAACTGCCATATTGCTCCCCATAAAACAACCCTATCAGATTCTGAAATGGTTAAGAAGATTTGCAGCATTGCCTAGCTGGCTATATCAAATATTATACCAGTATATTATTATTATTGTTATTTGTTGCGGATGTGATATATGCCTTTGTTGTTATTGCTTGCAGCAAAAGTTTCACTAACCTCTGCACTTTTGCCACTAAGTAGTAGCCAGGCATGTTAAATGCCACATTTTTGCTTTATTACGTGGTTGTTTCAATTTCCTGTTTAAAAATCGCCGTTTCACACTTCCATGTAAAAAAAAAAGTCTTAAAAGTCGAGAGGATCGACTTCATTGCCCCGGGTTTTATCTCATATGGCTCTGCTTCTTTCCGCAGGGTGATCTGCAGAAAGCATCGCACAAAGCACGAACTCCTTAGCTCCGGCGACGCCCCCAGAGGTCTCAGAGAAAAATGCACTCGTGAACCGAAGGACGAACCCGGTATCGAACCCATAACTTTCGGAGCGCGAGGCTTGATCACTTCGCCACGGAGCATCTCTTCCATTTTGTTAGCTACGAATGCAAATACAACGCTAGAAATATTAAAAATAAGCCAACATACACAAAGCCAATTTATGAAGTCATACGGAGCTGTGAGCTTCTGGGGAAGGAGCTGTGAGCTTCTGGGGAAGGAGCTGTGAGCTTCTGGGGAAGGAGCTGTGAGCAGCTGGGGGAGGCGCTCTGGCTCAGTAGCTAGCATGCATGTCAACATGCACCGTGGTCGTGTGTTCTATTCTCCACCGAGGGCGGGGGAGGGGGGGGGGTTGTTTTAATTGACCTTGATTTGCAGGTCGGCTCAACCGAAAATGTGAACTAGAAAATGTTCTGGGAAGTAAATGTGGATGGCGTAATATTGAAGTGAACACTCAACCAGCGAGTGCCAATTTCTTAATGGATGTTTTAGTGATGGAAATATGTGGATTTTCTTTTCACAAATAATAATAATAATAATAATAATAATAATAATAATAATAATAATAATAATAATAATAATAATAATAATAATAATAATAAATTGATTAATTTGGTTATTTCGGGATTTGAATTTTAAATATTGAGCACAACCCACTACTGGCAACGCTGATCGTATTCTGGTATGAACCTAAGGCCTATCCACATCAATTTGGAAGCACTATACTCGAGTTTCGCCCTCGTTTGAGCTCGTCAGTAGTGCATATCCCTGACCGGATCCGGAAACAAGCCCCGGATCACTGGCGTGTGAAGCGGGTGTGTAACCACGCGGCACACGTTGGACACACAGCCAAATTATCATAACAGAATATCACAACGTCACCCATCGTAGGCTAGGGTTGTGCTCAATATTTAAAATTCAAATCCCGAAATAACCAAATTAATCAATTTGATTATTGCTCATTGGATTTAGGAGGCCTGGTGTTCCTTGCCAGTGAGAAGTCCTGATCGTTTCGGGTCCACATCGATTGAATGATAATTTGGATGTGTGTCCAACGTGTGCCGCGTGGTTACACACCCGCTTTACACGCCAGTGATCCGGGGCTTGTTTCCGGATCCGGTCAGGGATATGCACTACTGACGAGCTCAAACGAGGGCGAAACTCGAGTATAGTGCTTCCATATTGATGTGGATAGGCCTTAGGTTCATACCAGAATACGATCAGCGTTGCCAGTAGTGGGTTGTGCTCAATATTTAATAATAATAATAATAATAAATATGACGTTTAAAAATATCGGATTAGTGCCATCTACTCAATGCACATTAAGCCATTGAATAATGGTTATTTACTGTCACTGAAGGACTGTTGACAATGTTAGACTTATGACTTCAATTTATACAGTTCCTGTATTGTTTATAGCATAATGACTGTGAATGTAAACACATTTTAAGCAATTTAAAACATTTCTATTTTTGGTTTTCAATAAAGTTCTGATTTTTAAGCAGTATGTGATCTTGGGCTGAGTGGCGAGAATCAATTGCTCCCATTAGGAAGATCCCGGGTTCAAATCCTCGATAAGGTGATGTAGTTATATTTTTTTTTCTGTTGGGGAATAAACAAAGAAAACTCTAACCCGCACAGTTCCCGGTGGCTGCACTAGCTTGTCCTACACCGCAGGGTACTTTAGGTATTAATGTCAGTTTATATATGCGTTCAATTCCTGCACCTTATTTATTGTTTCAGAACGACCGGTCACACTGGCTCGTCAAATGACATAGCAATTTACAGTGTACTCTGGTCACATCAAAGAGCATAATCATCTACAGGGTACTCTGATCACACCAATGGGCATAGCAATATGCTGGCACCTTGCCCTATTGACAGACAATAGTTACTGTGCTAAAATACAAGACATAATACCATGGCAGAAAGCCAGGGCTGAATTTTGAGACCATGTGTTGCCCAAACAGCATAATTCTCCTCTCGGCCTGCTTAGTTTACTCCAGAGGAAAGGAACACCAATACATCTGGATCAAGACAAGCTGCAGAAGCTGTCGGATCCACACAAAAAAAATGCTCTTATTGTCCACTTGTCAGAGCTTCCATCCTTAGGGCCTGATCTGTCTCTGCCATGACATTTAGCCTTTAGGTTGTATTTCCTCGCACCAGGATAAGGGTTGTACCTTCCCAATAGCGCCCGAAGCCGTTGGCACAATGTGGGGTGTCGGGCTTGGTAAGCGGTGCCTAGCATTCGGCACCAACA
Source organism: Cepaea hortensis (assembly GCA_963921405.1). Classification (NCBI taxonomy): domain Eukaryota; kingdom Metazoa; phylum Mollusca; class Gastropoda; order Stylommatophora; family Helicidae; genus Cepaea; species Cepaea hortensis. Next base: position 20,060,031 of record OY992889.1, read on the forward strand.
GGAAGCAGGCATTACAGCTTACTGTCATAGTACCCTATCGTTGTTATATAAGATGTTATTGCAGAATTACAAAGAGTAAATGCATGCAGATTAATACACAGAGTTGGCTTCATCGTGTGCTGTGCCGTTGCGGAAACAACTCTCTGTGAGTGCTAGGCTTAAGCATTGCCTACGGAACCTAACCCCTGTGTTAGCGTGTGAGTACGTTATGTTCTTTGCCGTAGCGGCAGTATACGGGTTGTTCATTTGAAACCCGTTCCAATTGCTTTATTACAAAAGCATGAAAGAAACATTAACAGGTGAGGTAGAATTAAACAAATAATTCATTTTGAATAAATTATGCACCATAGGTTGGTCAGAAGAGGTTGCAGTAGGCATTCAGGCAAGCATCCCATTGCTTAGGTAGGCGGCGAATGCCGTCCGCAAAACAGGATTGTGGTTGTTCACTTAACCAAGTGTTTACCGCTTTCATTACGTTTGCATCTGTGTGAAATTGTTGCCCCTAGACACATTGTTTTAAGAGGTCCGAACAAATGAATATCACATCGTGACAAATCAGGAATATAAGTTGGATGTTGCAGAATTTCCCACTTCTTCCAAGATAATGCTTCCTGCACAATCTTTGCAACATGCAGACGAGCATTATCATGCAACAAAATCACACCGCGAGAAAGCATGCCGGGTCGTTTATTCTTGATGGCATTTTGCAGCATGTTTAGTGTTTCCAAGTAGTGGGTAGAATTGATGTTGACACCAGGTTCTTTAAAGTCGGCTAACGATAGCCCTTCATGGTCAAAAAAATGCGCTCAGCATAACCTTACCAGCGGAAACCTGTAACTTGAATTTTTTGGCTTTTGGTGATCCAGTATGCTTCCATTGCATGCTCTCTCTTTTGCTGCTCGGCTCAAAGTGGTGATACCATGATCCATCGCCTGCCACTATGCGGAAGAGAAATGCATCACCCTCCACCCTGTAACGCAGCAAGTGGTTCAAACACCATCCCACGTGTTCCTCTTTTTGGTGGTCTGTCAACATCCATGGTACCCACTGTGAAAACACCTTCCAATATTGCAGTTTCTTACGAACGACCTTTTGAATTGTCCCAACTGACACATAAAATTATTTCGTTAGCGAACGTATGCTTCGACAACGGTTTTTCTGTACTGCTGCATCAATTTTAGCGGTTGTTTTTTCTGTTGCAAAAATATGCGCAAATATCTGTCGTGAACTGACGTCCTTTCCGAAACATTCGTGCCCAGTCTGTCATTGTTGTCTTCGACAAACATTTGTTATCGTGCGCTGCCAGCATTCTTCAATGAATGTTCATTGGTCGACATCCTTCAAATGAAAGAAACTGAATCACCGCTCTTTGAGCTACTTTGGACGGAGTTTGGATCAATCCAGCCATTTTCTCAACGGTCAGAAACAGAACCTATGCATCATGGGACGATAAGCACGTGCTCTTTTATTCATTGGTCATTATTTATCACATGACTATGACATGATCATGTTCAACGTACGCAATTACGCGCGTGCGGCACGAACGGATTTCAAACGAACGCTCCTAATAATTATTTTTTAGTGCTACGCTGTAGCAGTGCATACGGTACCAAAACTTTGGATTGATATGTGATACATAATGTTCTGAGCTGGATTGGAAGCAGCTCTCTTGGAGTGTTCAGCTGGAGCAGGGAATTCAGTACCAAACCTTTGAGTTGGTGTTTGGTGTGTCGTGTTCAGTGCGGGAACGGATGCGACTCTCTGTGAGTGATACGCTGGAGCGGAGCAAACGATGTGAATATCAATCCACTGACAGCCATAATGGAGGGAAGAGATGAGAATAACGAGCTTTCAGGCGTCAAAGATGTGCATGGACAGACCGCATCAAGATATGACCAGGATACGCTTGGCAGATTCTACGACGAAATCCCAAGACCGAGATTTCTGGAAATCCATTCCTCTTACCGACATTGAGAAGACGGCACTGTGTGATAATGACGGAAGTGATGCTGCTACCACAATAGAGCACATTGCTTTAGGAGTTATAATACTGAGATTATCACATCATTCCTCTTCTTCTTTCTCTTCCCGCTACTCCTCTAGAACGCTTCTATTCTTTTTCTTGGGCATAGTGGAACCTAATGGCCTATCTGTATGTCTGTCTGTTGATTCATGTCTTGTCTATCTAACTTATCTATCTGTCTGTCCTTCTGTCTATCTATCTAATCTGTCTGTCCGTCAGTCAGTCCACCAGTCATTCTGTCTGACTACAAACCATAATTATTTTTGGTTAGTGTAGGTTTCGTGTGGCGTTAGCGACTTTCTCTATAATCCAGTTTATCCACGTGAGCAAACGCGGCTGCGCGAGAATCGGTAGCGGTTTTCGCCGCGCCCGTTACTTACGGGATATGTGCGCCGGCCGCTCAGAAAGCAATGTCAAACTGCTGAGCATAATCGTGCCAAGAAATCAACAACAGCGGTAAAATGCAGGTGTTGACAGCGATGTCCTGTAACAGGATATGCGAAAAAAGTTTCGTGTAATGAAACGTCCTTGCTCTACTCCCAACCAATCAGCGTTGCACAAACATCGCTCTCTTGTTGTGGTTGGACATTCAAGTAGTGGTCACGTGCTTGCCCCGTTGATATTATCTTCTCTGGGAAACTACGTTGAGTTCAAGTATCGATCTGCCTGATCGCAGATCGTTAAGAAAATAGTATGTAAATATATCCCAGGAAAGCATTACCTTGGCAAGCAACATCTTACAGACACGAAACTTGTATACTTGTTGGTTCTGTAAATGTAGCTGTTGTGAAGGTTAAACACACGGATGGACTGTCTGATAGGGAGATGCGTCTGTAGTAAGTAGTGTTGTCTTGCCAAGACGCCGCACCGGTAGTTTTCTTTATGTACACAGGCCGCGCCCTTCTATGGAAAATGACAGAAATATTTAGGTTTGAAATTTGTTTTATTTAACTTATTCAGTGCTAAACAAAAAGTACATTTGGACCAAACATGGCATAAAATCAAAACGCAAAAGTATAATGTAAAATTTCATTCACTGAGCATTAAAATTGCGGAAGATGAAACAAACCAAAATAAATAACACGAGGACCCTAGTTTGGCTATATACCGAAGAAGAAGCAGGAAAGAAAGAAGAAGAAAAAGACGAAGAAGAAGAAGAAGAAGAAGAAGAAGAAGAAGAAGAAGAAGAAGAAGAAGAAGAAGAAGAAGAAGAAGAAGAAGAAGAAGAAGAAGAAGAAGAAGAAGAAGAAGAAGAAGAAGAAGAAGAAGAAGAAGAAGAAGAAGAAGAAGAAGAAGAAGAAGAAGAAGAAGAAGAAGAAGAAGAAGAAGAAGAAGAAGAAGAAGAAGAAGAAGAAGAAGAAGAAGAAGAAGAAGAAGAAGAAGAAGAAGAAGAAGAAGAAGAAGAAGAAGAAGAAGAAGAAGAAGAAGAAGAAGAAGAAGAAGAAGAAGAAGAAGAAGAAGAAGAAGAAGAAGAAAAAGAAAAAAAGAAAAAGAAAAAGAGAAGAAGAAGAAGAAGAAGAAGAAGAAGAAGAAGAAGAAGAAGAAGAAGAAGAAGAAGAAGAAGAAGAAGAAGAAGAAGAAGAAGAAGAAGAAGAAGAAGAAGAAGAAGAAGAAGAAGAAGAAGAAGAAGAAGAAGAAGAAGAAGAAGAAGAAGAAGAAGAAGAAGAAGAAGAAGAAGAAGAAGAAGAAGAAGAAGAAGAAGAAGAAGAAGAAGAAGAAGAAGAAGAAGAAGAAGAAGAAGAAGAAGTTGTAATAGAAGTAGTTAAGTAGTGAGTATCTCGGCGTTGAAGGTCAGCTGTGATGAGTTTCCAACATCTTTTGTCTCGCGTCTTCACTGTGTACTTAAACGATCTTCTCCCGGTTCTTCTCTTGATGATCCTTCTCTACATGTAACGTCTCCCTCTTGCACGCTTCCCTTCCACTTTTGCTTCCATCACATCTGCATTCTATAACATGAAGTTGTATCTCTGTATTGTCCGAACGAATGTCTTTAAGCAATGTCCTTGTTTATTGTTGTAGTTCTTCATTGTGTGCCTTCGTCTTTTGAAATACTATACCTGCAAATCATACGGTGGGTTTATAGAATAACACGCTGCTGTTAGGCCGATGGATGGTTAAATTTGATGTTTGGTTCAAAAATTATTTTTACTGCACGTGGGATCTCCATATGTGCTCAGTCTCGTCTAAAATTTTACACATGGAGAATCTCAGCCCAGCACACGTATTCCTTAGTACAGTGGTTCTCAACCTTTTTTGGCCCGTGCCCCCCGTCACCATATTTTCAGAACGTCATTCCCCCCTCCCCCTTTCGTATTTCCTACCTAAAAATTTGGGCCGTGCCCCCCTTCACCATATTTTAAGAAGATTATCCTCCCCCCCCCCCTCCTTTCGTATTTCCTACCTAAAAATCCCCCCCCCCCGCCCCTACACAGTATACGTAATAATGGATGCACATACTAAAACAAGTCTAGACGTCCACATAAACGTGATTTGTGGGTCTACTTACTTTATAAAATGAATTTTAGAAGGGTGAGACGTACAGAACCGTAAAGTACGAAGGGAAAAACAAGATCAAGTAATAGGTTCTTGTATTAACGCAATCTTGAAATAATCTTCATTCCCCCTCTGGAAACTCCAAAATTCCCCCCTGGGGGGGGGGGGGGGATTACCCACCGGCTGAGAACTACTTCTTAGTACCAGCAATGTTCCAGTGCGTGTATTGGGTGGAGCTGAGTGAGTTGCGATACATCTGGGTGGAGCAGAGTGAGTTGCCGTACAACTGGGCTGTGGAAATGTGAGTTGTGGTACAACTGGGTTGTTGAAAAGTGAGTTGTGGTACAACTGGGTTGTGGAAAAGTGAGTTGTGGTACAGTCGTGAGCGGAGTGAATTACAGTACAATGGGAGCTGAGGTGATGTACAACTGGATGCATTATGAATAATCATAACAACAACAATAGTATTTCATCACACATATATGCACATTGGAATATAATACACAATAAACCGTAATTGTTATACTATGTTTAATCGTGTATATTTGTCTTTGTTCCCGACTCGATATTTTCACATACCCTACATTGGCGCGTTATTGGTTCTTTTGCTAAAAATAATCTGTTCTTATATATGCCAGTGTGTAGTGACCACAATATAAAAGTTTTGAACTAATAATGAGAATTGCGTGTGCCAGTTTGGTGTGCGGCTACTAAAGCAATATTTACTCAATGGAATGTAATAAACTGTAATTTCGTATACATGTTATTAATGTATAGTTTCTCACATGTGCCATGCCAAGGAGCACAGGCGATCACGTTTCTCGGCATCTGTCCGTTTCCAGTGTTCTTGATAATCTTCATTGTCGATCGCATCCAGTGCCGATTCGCGGATATTCGGAAGTATCTCAGCCAGACGCCGCTAGGCTCTTACACCATCGCATCTTCCTGGTTGACACAATATTCTCCATTTTCTCTTTCTTTTTTTGCCTAGTAAATTAAAAAAAAAATAGCCAGTAAAAAAACAAAACTTCTTCTTAAAAGATGTCCAATATATTTATCGCCCATGTCTTTATGCTGGTAATACATTACTTTTGTGAGACTATTATTACCCTTCGGACTACACACTTGTTTCTTCAGCCGTCAATCTAATTCTTGGCTCCGTGTTTATACAAATTGACACCATTACACCCCGGACAAGCCCATAGATGTCCCATAAGCCTCAGCAACATGTTGGTGTGTTGGGTAATGAGCAGGCGGACAGACTGGCTAGGTCTGCACCGTTGGGTGGGGTATTGATAAAGCAGATGTGGTCGGACGCTTTGGGATCATGTGTATAGTCTGCCAGGACAGACAGATCACTGTGGCCTGAAGACAATTGTGCAGCAGGGAGTGACTAGAGGATCTGGCCGAGATTCAGGACTCCGAGGAAAGGCCAGATGGACACATAATCAGACTGCTACTGGTACCATTAGTATTGGGACTTTTCGCTGGCTGTTGAAGATGCGAGGTGAGATGGGAAGGCCCCGAATGCTGTGATGTTGGTTCTTGACTCAACTCAAGTGACCTCCATAAGCAAATGTTTCAAGGTGGCGATGCTGATCGTTCCAGTAACACAGAGATTGTAGACACGTCCGATTCGTGTCCTTTTAATTCCCACCTTTCTGCAACAAAACACGAATCCACACCCAGGTATCCTTAAATCTGTTGTTTCGTATGTTATTGTATCTTCAACTAGCAATCATTCATAAATCATCATCCAGTGTCTTGCCGGCTGGCGTGAATCTTCACACATTGCGACTCCGACGGCGTGGATAATTTCGTGTGTTGGCTACTTTCCGTGCCATGACACAAGACTGTCATGCCTTTTCTCACGCTGTCTTCCTCCATCTCTCTTTCCGCAAATCTTTCCGGTTGGTGCAACATGTTCCATATTTGTCTTCTCATAATGTGGCCAAAATAATGACAGCCTCTTTCTGATGCTTGTGATAAGTTGTCTTTGCGACTTAGCTTCCCTCAAAATATCCAGATTGCTCATTTTGGCTGTCCAATTAATTTTCATCATTCTACAATAAAACCATATCTCTTAGGCTCCTATGGATTTTTTTCGCCTGTTTAATAAATGTCCAGGATTAGCAGCGGTAACCGTTAAAATTGGTTCTATATAATATGCAAGAACTATTTTTCTAACTTTCAGAGACAAGAGGGACTTATTGCACAAAATGTTCTTCATTTGATAAAATGCAGTTTTTGTTTGTCCTATTCTGTTCTTTATCTCTGTGATGCATCTTCCATATGATACTACCCATGCGCCTAGATATGTGAATTTCTGTACTTCATTCATACATAGTCTTCAAAACAGCTGCGTTGATTTTCCACAATGTTATGAACTTCGACCGGTCAGAAAGCAATGGTACAATTCTGAACGTAAAATTGCCTACAAAATCACACAGAGCCAAAACATGCTGGAGTTTATTGCAATGTCATGTGAAGAACATGTCACTAATTTAACACTGATAGAGGATTAAACCACATCTCAGTCTGGCAAAGCACATGCGGCATTTAAAATGTTTCCTCGAGAGACTTCAGACATTTCAACTGACCCCAATTCAATGCTCGGGGTTAAATAACCTAGATGTCTGTAAATGTGGCCTGGTGTCATATAATTTAATTAATCCGAAATTGTTGATTGTCATGCCTATTTTGTTGGACATTATATCATCATTACGTGCTGATTAATTTACATAGCGAATTTACTGGCACGCTGATCTGTGGTAAATGTATGTCAGCAGAAAATCTGGCCTGTGGGGAGTTGTTTGGTTTTGAGAAAATATGACAAATTTAACTTGTTTTGTAAAATGTAAACCAGCGGTTTCCATCCTGTGTGTGGCAACCCCGCACTGTGGTGGTCATTGTTTTCTGAGAAAGGGGTGGGGGTTTGCCACGGTATTTTAGCTGCGGTTATTTTTATTGGGAATTTCTATTTTCCACCCATAGGCGGGATCATATTTGAAATGATTGAGTGTGGAAAAACTTTAAAAGTTTAAAGGTTCGACTTCGTTAAAGTTTAAAGGTTCGACTTCGTTAGAGTTTATCAACACCTTGCATATTCCAGTATGATAACACTACAATATTCTACTAGTAAGTGTAACACTAATTAATTTTGCTTTTAATTATAGTAAATGACCGCAATACCACCATATGCCATACTTAACTGATTCGGTTGCAAACAAAAAAAAAAAGTCGGTTTGGACCAGACATAGGGCACTAATGCTGCTTACCCGCGTTCGAAACACAGTGGTGCCCGATTTGGCAGTAGACCGTGTCTCGCTGGTTTTAACGTGTTGGTATGGGAGCCGGTCGTTCAGAAGGCAATGGCAAACTACTGAGCGTAAAACTTGCCAAGACATCAACACCGACAGTAAAATGCAACTTATATATATATATATATATATATATATATATATATATATATATATATATATATATATATATATATATATATATATATATGATAATGTAATTGCCTATTCATTGAGCATTAAAATTGCGGAAGATAGCATGAAACGAAACAAATAACACGAAGACCCTAGTATGGCTATATATCATCCTTCTGTCCAAATGGTAGGTCACATTTGGCGATATATTATCCTACAGTCCTGAGTCAGTTAAAACGATGTATGAAAGCACAACATGCTCATAAATGTCATACATGTGAAATTACGTGAATTATGTGTCAGGTGTCCGGGGCTTGACACTCGCATGCTTTGAACTCAAGCGTAGTCCCTACACACAACTTCTAGTAGTGCTGGACTGAATTTTGCGTGTGGATTAAAAAAAATGTTTTGCATATCCTTTACAGGACATCGCTGTCAACATCAGCATCTTTCAGCTGTATGTTGATTTCTTGGCAAGATTACGCTCAGTAGTTTGCCATTGCTTTCTGAGCGGCCGGCTCAGTTATCCCGCAAGTCACCAGCGGGGGTCGAACCGTTCCCAGCTCTCGCCCTGCTACGAGACTGCGTGATAAACGGGATTACGGAGAAAGTGTTGTAACCCCTCGGCTAGAGAGACCGGCTGCGTGAGGATTAGCTTTCCCTATTACCAGTGTCACTCGCCAACAGGCGAACCCACTCCGACTTCAGAAGTACTTGTAATTTACGTCCCAAAGTCAAGAACGATAGGTCAACATTTTAGACCAACTGTCCGGTGCAGGGATTGAACCCCTTACCTCGGCATCAACACACCGGATGTTTAAGAACACACATTCTTATCCATTCGGCCATGCTGACCTACGCTTGGGGTAAGTGAAGCGTAGTTTCACAATTTCCCAAAATATGGAGTTGAGGGTTTGAAGTCAGTGGAGAGTCATTTAGAAACAGATCGCTATGCGTTGGTTTCGATGGTATGAGGTGTAGGCCATCCAGAAATCAGTGGCAAACTACTGAATGTAAAATTGTCTAGTAAATCACAAAAAGCCAATTACATGTTGGTGTTGACGTCAACGTACTGTAAAGGACATGGAACAAACTAACTTACTATGGTGGGCCATTTTAAAATGTTTGATTCAATTTGAGATGAGATGAGATGAGATGAGATGAGATGAGATGAGATGAGCTTGAAATTCACCAGCCCAGTGATGCGGTTAAAATAACACGTATATTAGAATAGACAATTGGAAAAAATGTTCAGTATACAACATTCAATAGAAATATTTTTTTTTTAACGTTTCTACATCTTTGTTACCCAAATGTGGCCAGAGGTCACTTGCCCAATATAGAAAGGGGTGGCAAGTCTCTGGTTTTAAGTAGAGAACCTTCTGCAGCGTGTTTTGATTTGTGTGTACTGTATTATTTTACGGTGGTCGCGCTGGCGAAGGTGTTAGCAATCTGCGACGGTATTGCCCTGAGCACGGTCAGACGCGGCGGTTCAGACACCTGGGCTTCTCGCTTGTCAAAGTGAGAGAAACAGGGCCACCTCCTGGCTCTCTGGTTCACAAAATGTGATGGCGCTATCAGTAAACAACATCACAGACTCAAAGCAGAGAACCTCTTCGGAACAAAATCATTGTTTTCTTTTTCTTTCTTTTTTGGGAGCAGGATGTTACATGTATTTATAAATGATTGTAACCGATGTAACTATAGACATATTGTGTGCATACTATACTACCTCTGTTTGACATATAATGCATTATTTTGTATTACACAGGATACATTTTTGCTACACTGTTTTAGACTTGTTTTAAATAACGCGCCAGAAAGTGAACCTTTTTCAAATTAAAATTGTAGCCTTGGAATCTATGCAGTTGTATTCTTTACTTCACCGTATTGCTGGATTAAGTGTGTGTTTATTTATGATTATGCATGTATACTTCATGTTGAGTTCAGTGCATTGTTTTGTTTTAAAAATATTTCTGAATAATAAAAACACAAAAAATTTTTTACAAAACAATTTTGTTTAACGTTGGCTCGCTTTGAACTCGAGCTGGACAGATTTTTGCATGTGGGTTAGCTATTCCTGGTACCAGTGTCCCTCGCCATCTGGTGAACCCACTCCGATTTCTGAGGTAATTTGCGTTCAAAAGTCAATTAAGAAGAAGACAACATTTTAGTCCTACTGACCGGTGTAGGGGTTGAACCCGCTACCTCGCCATCAGCACACCGGAAGTTAAAGAGCGGGAGGTGTTATCCATTCGGCCATGCTGGCCTCCATATCACACAATGCCTGGCATATTTGGCTGTTTTATCTAGTCAGGCGCACACAGCAGAAACAACCGCAATCAAAGAATTCATTACTCAACTTAATTATATGATGCATTTTTTTTCTTGAATTTGAATATAGAAGACACAAACAATATATTGCCCAGTGTATTGCGTGGCATATTTTTATGTGTCTCGTCTTGTGTTTACTGGAGAGTTATATACCATATATATACCATACATATACCATATGCGGTTGTTTCTGCTGTGTGCGCCTGACTAGATACAACAGCCAAATATGCCAGATTGCGGTTGTTTCTGCTGTGTGCGCCTTTAAATATGGCTGTCCACGAAAGTTTGTCCAAATAGTGCGGCTATTTCATGACGGCATGCAGGCAAGAGTACAGGAAAATGGCGAACTATCTTAACCCTTTCCTGTCACCAATGGAGTGAAACAAGGATGTGTCCTGGCACCAACACTGTTCAGCCTCATGTTTTCAGCTATGTTGACGAATGCCTTCGAGAACAACGACATTGGAATAGACATCAACTACCGCATGGATGGAAAGTTATTCAGTCTCAGAAGGCTGAAAGCTAAAGCCAAAATTGACAGCGACACCGTCAGAGAGCTCCTGTTTGCTGATGATTGCGCTCTATACGCCAACTCAGAGGCGGACATGCAACATAATGTTTCAGCTTTCTCACATGCCTGTGCCAACTTTGGGCTCAATATCAACTTGGAGAAGACTGTAGTTATGTACCAGCCAGCTCCAGGGAATAATCACACTGTCGGATTATCAAAGTGAATGGTCAGAGTCTAAGTGTTGTGGACAAATTCACCTATCTTGGCAGCACTGTGTCACAAGATGCCACAATTGATGATGAAGTGAATGCAAGAATCTCCAAGGCCAGTGCAGCCTTTGGCAGACTGTACAAGAATGTGTGGGACAGAACTGGAATAAGCCTGCAAACAAAGCTGAAAGTCTACAAAGAAGTTGTATTATCCACATTGCTATATGCGTGTGAAACCTGGACTGTTTATCAGCGACACGCTAGGAAATTAAACTACTTCCACACAGTCTGCCTTAGAAAGTTACTGAAGATTAAATGGCAAGACAAGATCCCAGACACTGAAGTCCTAGAAAGAGCATCCATGCCCATTATCCACACTTTACTAATGAAGAATCAGATTCGCTGGGCTGGTCACTTGACTCGCATGACAGATCACAGGCTCCCTAAACGAATTTTTTACAGCGAGCTGCGTTGTGGTAAACGCTCCCAAGGCGGCCAGAGGAAACGCTTTAAAGACACTGAATATCTCACTGAATGCTTTTGGAATTCATCATGGCACCTGGGAGACTGCAGCCAGAGACCGAAATTCGTGGCGTGCATCATTACGCAAAGGTGCAGTCATGTGTGAGGCAACCAGGACTGCAAGAGCTGTGAAGAAAAGACAGAACATAAAAACCACTGCAGGAAATCCTCCTCCAGAAACGTCAAGCATTCTTTGTCCACATTGTCAAAGCCAAAATAGGCCTTATCAGCCATCTTAGAACTCACGGCTCCATACCTTCAACCCCACTGGATGAAATGAATGGTCATCATCATCCTTAATGGACAAACAACATATACCATCTGTGGTCGGCGAATTGCGCAACTCTTCCTCACTTTAATCCAATTCACCGCACTAGTCATTCTTCATCCAACTTCAACCGAAACTCGTGGCGTACATCATTATGCAAGGGTGTAGTCACTTGTGAAGCAAACAGGACTGCAAGAGCTGTGGAAAAAAAGGCTGAAAAAAAACAAAAAAAAAACAAACCACTGCAGGAGAGCCTCCTCCTGGAATGTCAAGCATTCTTTGCCCACTTTGTCAAAGAACATTTCGAGCCAAAAGAGGCTTTGCCAGCACCGTTAGAACTCAAGGCTCAAGATTTTCAAGCCGACTGGATGAAATGAATAGTCATCATCATTCTTGATGGACAAACACCACTTATCATTTGAAGTGAATAAATGAATTTTAGTTTGGCTGAAACACTTAAAACAGTCACTGTTACTGTGCTAAAGTGGAGTATTTGTTATCCCCACGGTAATCGCAGATTGACTACAAAGTCCTTCTGTCTGCAGAAATCGGAACATTATCACTAACTGTGTGTTATGTATTTCAAGCGAAATATAATTTATCTATACACGTAATGTGATATATAACTCTGCCGTATGCACGTGACGAAATGCAGCGAGATATAGCTTGTATTACGCAGACAGGTTTACGTTACAGAAAATTTGCTTGCACTTAAGTTTTAGGCTGGCCTGGCCTCATTGGAGGTTCGAACGCATTACTATCAGACAGACAGGCAAGCGTTTTGGACACTAGAGGTCCCAACCAATACTTGCGAATTTATTTCTCATTCTCGAGCAATCTCGTAGACGCCTGCTTACACTTACACACAGTGTGTGAGAAACGAAGCTTTAGTGAATGTCTCAATAATGTAACAACTTCAGTTCAACAAATAAATGTATTAAGAACATTACATCTAGATGAAATATAAGGAAGTGTATAAACATGGCGATATTATGTTCTGTTTGATAACAGAGCTTCGTGATAAGATTTGTGTAATTTACAACTCGGATTCAATCAAATCTGGCCTGTTTACTTTTCCTCCCAATAGCGGGGTATTTAGTTTGTGCACAGTATTTCATTATGCTATTCTGACGTGCTGTATCTGTTCTCTCTCTCTCTCTCTCTCTCTCTCTCTCTCTCTCTCTCTCTCTCTCTCTCTCTCTCTCTCTCTCTCTCTCTCTCTCTCTCTTTCTCTCTCTCTTTCTATCTCTCTCTCTGTATTTATATTTGTATCTTTCCGTTTTTTTTAGCTTTGACTTACGCTATTTAGCTGCCTGTTTGGCTCTCTTTGGTATGGGTGCCAGTGGTTCAGAAAGCAATGGCAGACTACTGAACGTAAACTTGCCCAGGAATTACGAACAGCCGTAAAATCCTGAGGTTGACTGCTACGTCAGTAAAATATATGCCACTAACTTTTTTTTTTGGCTCTCTTTATGTACCAACATGCCTGTATGCCTACCTGTCTGTTCACATGCCTGCTTGTCTGTTTCCTCTGTCGGTCTGTCAGCCTGCAAACCTACATGTTAGTCACTCATGTGATCTACCTGTTCGTATGTGCATCTGCCTGTCCGAATGTTTACCACTCCTCATCTCTGTCTCTCTCTCCAAACATCTCAACCCGTTTATCGTCCAATAATCTCTCTTCCTCTTCATCTCTCTCCCTCTGTCTGCTTCTCAGTCACTACCTCTCTCTCTCATCTCCGCCTATTTGTCTCTAAACCCTACACATATTTCTGTCGAGGAGCGACTGGTCGAGTGGCTAGAATACCGGATTCTCCTTATGGAGACCTGGGTTCGAATTCTCGTTAAGGTGTGGATTTTTTTGGGGGGTGGGGGTGGGGGTGGGGGGGAGAGGAACCCTAACCTGCACAGTTCACAGCGATTGCACCAGCCAGCGGCCCTAATTCCTCAGGCTCAAGACCCCTCTGCTGTACGCCGCAAGGTACTATATAGGCAGTAAATGACAGACAGTTGACTTGATAGTTCTTGTACCACCAGTAAACATTTGCCTCGCCTCTCAGGCAGTACTTGAAGCTGGCAATCCTGGAGGAGAACAGAGGTCAAGGCTGCCGACACATCGTTGATAGATGAGACAAATGATGTAACCACGACCGCTGTAGAAATCATATTTATCAACAAAATATGTCACTAAACTGATGATGTAACCACGACCGCTGTAGAAATCATATTTATCAACAAAATATGTCACTAAACTGATGATGTAACCACGACCGCTGTAGAAATCATATTTATCAACAAATTATGTCACTAAACTCAGTGGAAACACGGTTAACGGCGTCGATGGTAACGATGATAATGTTGGTGGTTTTGTGGTCATTTTTAAGGGAAGTTATCCAGAGCTAAAGAAAAGACTCTTGTGCCAAAAAAGACACACACTGACAAACCTGAGAATAGTATAACTTGAGAGGGCTTTGGCTGGAATTCATAAGGGAAAAGAAAAAGAGGAAGCATAAAAACATCTGGAACAGTACAGACAGAATGGACAAATGTGGGGAAGAGTGGACGGAGCTGCGTGGGATAGAAAGACGTTCTGGAATCAGGTAGTTAAAGGCCTATGCTAAAATGAGGAATATATAGTGCGAAAGAAGAAATGTTATGAATGAGTGTTACACTGTCTGTATTCTAGGGTTGTGACTAAATGTCTGAGATTGATTTATATCTTATCTAACCCTTATTGCGGGACAGTTGGCACGCCCAAACAAACGAAACAAACATTTACGGCAAGGTATATGAAAATATCGTAACATGACTGACTACCAGATATGCTTGTCACTAATAATGTAAGGTCACCGACCAGCAAGGCCACACTAACAAGGAAAATAGCAATCACAGACTACCTTCCTTATAGATACCTGGAAGATGTCTGGTGGCTCCGCGGCGCAGTTTTTAACCAGTACAGCAGTCAAAGATGCGATCGAGCACGTGACAACAAAGAGGCAGGACATCTGGCGCATGATAGAAAGTTAATTCCAAGACAGTTATGGGGCAAGTGTTCTACACAGAACAAGCCACTGGTTGGGTATGGTGGATGATGACGTGATCAAATAATCGCGACTGGGCATTCATCGTAGCAGCAGTCCTCCGGCTGTGTCCGCATATATCCATCCATCATGTGCCATGCCGATAAACATGGTCGGTCATGTTTTATCATTTCACTCGATCACCATAGTCGTGGATCAGCTCTGTGTTTCTGTCTCGACCATGTCACGTGGCCAAGCCATCCAGGTATTTACTTCTCGGTCTTGCCCTTGGTCTCTTCCCTTCGATCTTTCCAGTGGTCATCAAGTTCTCCAATTCATTTCTTCTCATAACATGCCCAAAGAATTCTGACTGTCTACGTCTAATGTCTCTAATTAGTTTGCGATCTTCATTTGTTTCTTGAAGGACTTGTTCATTGGTTTTTCTATCTGTCCATGGTATTCTTTACATTTCCCTCAGAAACCACATTTCCACAGTCATCAGACAACTCATTCCACAGCTCTTTTTCTCGTTTCAATTGATATCTTTTTATTGATCAGAATGTTTTTCATCTTGCAAAAGGCTACCTTCGCAATGACAATTCTTGTTTTAATTTCTTCAAGGCATCTCCCATCAGATGTTATGACTGTTCCGACATAACTGTACAGATTCACTTGTTTAAGAATATGCCTATTTACGTGCATATTACATTGTGGTGTTGCCTTCTTCCCAGTGACGACCATAATCTGTGTCTTCTTACAGTTCAATTCTAACCCTAGCTGCTCACTGTGTGTAACAACCGCATCTACTAAATTTTGCAGGTCCTGTTCATTGTCTGCAATCAAGACTGTATCATCTGCACATCTAATATTATTGATACATCGTCTCCCAATGTTGATTACTTTTATACCTTCTACATTTCTGAAAATACTTTCGCTGTACAGAGAACAAAAGATCTGGAGACATTACACATACCTGTCTCACACCTCTCTTAATAGGCTGATTTTGACCTATGTCATTAGCAGTTCTTATGACAGCTTGTTATATCTTTTAACGTGGCGTAAATATTTCACTTGCCTCTTTATGTCTTTCATCAACATTTTTCATTCCCAGTTTTTGGTGGTGTTAGTTTCCATAAAATACTTATGTCATGTGCTCGATAATTTCTTTGACTGCTAGACTGGTTAACAAGTCTGCCGCGGGGTCAAAAGACATCTTTTAGGCATCTGTAAGGAATGCATTGACATTTCTGGCGACGGCATTGTGTACAGTGCAGTGAAATGTTTTTACATCTGTCAGAGGTTTGTTCGGAAAAGATGGTGTAGCTGGCTAGAAAACATCTAGAAACGGAACAAACAACATCTAGGAATATCTAGACTTCGGAGCAATGGCGGCTGGCTGTCGCAGAATTGACCGGCTTTTGCCTTATGACCTTATGCAGAAATGTGTGGCTGCGGGTCTTCTAGTGACTGCCACGTCCATCGACGACGAATTGTATTTCCGAGGAGGACTTTTGTGTTGGCATTCTGGCGGCGGCATTATTATGCACAGTGTATCTGTGCGGGCTGTTGGGTGTCGAGACTCCTGTATTTTCCACTTTTCACATGAGGCAGTGAGAAGCATTTTATTTGATATTCACTGGTACAGGAACGGAGCATAATGGGGACGATCCTTTGCTGTGAAGTTGGAATCGCGACTAACGACTAGTGACTAATGTCTTATGGAATGTGATCTGTGATTGCTATACTCCTAGGCCGTGACTTACTGGTCGGCGATCGTAGCCATTGTATACAAGAAACACATATTAAAATTTGTAAATACACACTGGTTTGTATGAACCAAACGGTTTATTAAAAGGAGAAGGCGGGTTTCAGACAAAACAGATCAACAATAGATCAGATATTTATCTTACGACAAATAACCGAGAAAAGTTGGGAATATAAAAGAGATCTCCGTAAAATTTTTGTGGATTTTAAAAAGGCTTATGATAGTGTCCATAGGAATAGTCTATGTAATGATATGCAGGAATTTGGAATACCAAGGACGTTAATCAACATGACCAGACTATGCATAGAAGATACTTATAACATAGTAACATATAATGGCAGGAAATCAGACCCTTTCCAAATAACATCTGGCTTGAAACAGGGCGATGCACTATCGCCGCTCCTTTTCAATCTGGCTCTAGAGAAAGTTATAAGGAGGGTAAAGGAGGAATGTGCTATTGGAGGAACATCCAAACTGATTGGTTATGCAGATGATATAGATATTATAGGGGAAAATGAACAAAAGACATTGGAAATATTGACTCACTTAAAGGAAAAAGCCCAACAGATGGGGCTGATTATCAACCAAGATAAGAAAGAATATATGGTAATTTCAAGAGAAGGAACGGCTAATAACTCTGGCCACATACAAATAGATAATATGACCATTAAAAGAACGGAAACACACAAATACCTGGGTACAATCTTCAAGTGCTCCAACATAATAAGGGAAGAAATACAAGCTAGAATCAACTCTGGCTACAACATCTGCTAAAATAAAATGCGCTATCTCGTAACACCAAGATCACAATATACAAAACACTGATCAGACCAGTTGTGCTGTATGGCTCTGAAATCTGGAGTACAACTAAAGGAGACGAAGCCTTGTTACAAACTTTTGAGAACAAAGTCCTAAGACGTATCTTTGGGCCCATTAGGGATACACAAAGTGGAGAGTGGAAAAGAAGAAGCAACAAAGACATTTATGATCTGTTTAGGTTCCCGCTAATCACTGGTATCATGAAGGCTAATAGACTACAATGGCTGGGGCATATAGAAAGAATGGAAGATAATAGGGAAACAAAACTCGCTTACACTATAGAAATAAACGACCGTAGACCCCGAGGTAGACCAAGAAGACGGTGGAGAGATAATATATATACAGACCTACAAGCACTTGGAATCAACGACTGGCAAGAGTAGGTCAACCAGGGAGAAAATGGAGACGGATTATATCTGCAGCAAAGAACCCCAATGGCCCGGAATGCTGAAGAAGAAGAAGAAATCTAATTAAAATATTGGGAAGGGACATAACAACATATCATTTTATGAAGGGACATTACTGAAAATAGTATGAATTTGATTTAAATAATTGTAGTATTTATCTAATCTTTTATAATATTTTCATAAAAGTGATTATGTGGTTGTTTCGGGATTTGAAATTTAAATATTGAGCACAACCCACTACTGGCAACGCCGATCGCATTCTGGTATGAACCTAAGGCCTATCCACGTCAATATGGAAGCACTATACTCGAGTTTCGCCCTCATTTGAGCTCGTCAGTAGTGCATATCCCTGACCGGATCCGGAAACAGTCCCGGATCACGCGTGTGAAGCGGGTGTGTAACCACGCGGCACACACTGGACACACCAAATTATCACAACAGAACACCACAACGCTACCCATCGTAGGCTATGCTCAAGATTGCCCAATCGCCGCGACCGACGTCCGTCAATCGATGGGACCCGAACGATCAGGACTTCTCACTGGCAAGGAACATCAGGCCTCCTAAATCCAGTGAGCAATAATCAACTGATTATGTGGTTGTTTCGGGATTTGAAATTTAAATATTGAGCACAAACCACTACTGGCAACGCCGATCGCATTCTGGTATGAATTTACCCGAAACAACCACATAATAGAGAGTATACAGAGTATAGTGCTTCCATATTGACGTGGATAGGCCTTAGGTTCATACCAGAATGCGATCGGCGTTGCCAGTAGTGGGTTGTGCTCAATATTTAATTTTCATAAAAGTTAGTAACAGTTATAGGTATCATAAATAGTAGGACAATAATATATTACAATATAAGTCTTCTTTCAATTTTTTGTGGTAAAGTAATAGCTTGATGTTATATATGTGATAATATTATAACGAATTTGTGTATTTCTCCTCAATATTATATTCAAAATTTTATTCATTCTTACTTTATCTAAGGATAAACAATTTTGTATTATTTTTGGCCTCGACCTTTTGGCTAAGATCAAAGTAGCAACCACTTTAACACTCAATAAAAGTTTAAAAAAAAAAAAAAAACATAAGATCAAAGTAGTTCCTGCGCTTGATCTTGCCAGGGGCCGGGATGATCACCTAACACAACCGACACAGGGACGCAGGACCTATAGTATGTCCCACAAAGAATGCCTTCATTCACGATCAATTATTTTGAAAACTGTCTGTTGCATCGTTATGAAATTTTTCCAGCAGCCTTATATTTCCCCCCACCCAAGGAATATGTCTTTGATAGGTCCAAAAACAACTTAAATCATCGAAAGCGGCGACATTTCTTTGATGTTTTGCTGAACAACTAGTGATTTCTCGCTAACAAATTTATGTTTACAGTAACGGAAGCCCCGCCAATTCAGATGACACACAAGTCGTATCCGGATTCGTATGGGAGTGGGTGCAATGAAAGAACTTTCTTAAAAGTCGACAGGGTTGGCTGCATTGCACCAGGTTTTTATCCCATATGGCTCAGTTTCTTTCCGCAGCGCGGAAAGCGTCGTACAAAGCACGAACTCCGTAGCTCCAGCGACGACCCTCGGGAGTCTCGAAAAAATGCAGTCGTGAAATGAAGGACGCGGCCCGGAATCGAACATACAACCTTCGGAGCCCGAGTCAGACGGCTTGACCACTTCACCACGGAGAATCCCGAGAGGAGTGCAATGTGTAATATTAATAAAGACAGAGAATTTACAGAGGCACGGGGTAAATAATTTGTAAATTAACAGGAAAGTAGAAGGAATATATGTCTTACCTTATTTTTCATTTCCTTCTTGTTTCTTCAGCTGCTGGTTAATAAAGTGTACACAAGTATTCATGTTAGCTTTTTATATTGATTGATTGATTGATTGATTTAGGAATCGACATCACAGCATTCGGGGCATTCCCATAAGCGCTCCGTCCCCATCCTCAGCAGCCAGCGAAGAGTTCCAACACTAATAGTACCAGTAGTAATCTGATTATATGTCCGTCTCGTCTTTCCGCTGAGCGTTGAGCGTCGGCCAGATCCCTTCATCACTCCTCGCTGTCTCATTCTTGCCAGACCAAGGTAATCCACTTGCTCCTCCGAGGTGTGCACGTGCTCCCACAAGGCTGCATCCACGTCTGCCTTGTCATGTATCAATACTCCACCAAGTTCTGCAAAACCAGCCAATCTGTCCGCCTGTTTATTTCCCAGCACACCGGCATGCCCCGGAGAAATGATCCAGGCAATGCTTGTCACCCGTGACCTCCGAGGCGAAGCAAGCCTACCCGTCCTCACCCTCGTCAGCATGCTTTCTGAGTCAGTTACAATCACGATGTGTGTGTGTGTCGTATTCTCCACCCAGCGGAGATCCACAGTGACTGCCTCCACCTCCATTCTTAAGCTGGATGTTGTGGTATCATATGCCAGGCTCTCCTGCCCCAAACGTCGACCATTGGCTTTGGCTATTAACCCCCAGCCACTTTTCTCACCTCTTGACACCGAACCATCTGTGTAGATAATCACATCACCCGAGTGAGCATTGTCCTGAATTAGTTGCCGGATTTCCACTTCCAGTGGCCCCTGCTGGCCACTCCCTGCACTCCCGGCTTAATGTGAATATACCTTTGCACAATTCTGACTGCTCCGCTGGCACTATGACCCACTCCTCTCCACGCCTAATGTTCTCCAAGGGGCACACCTGTCTGATCGTATCCTCTGTATGAGCCATCCATGATTTCCCTCTTATCAGTCGCTGACCCTTAACTTCGTCCAGCGCCGCATGCAGTGGGTGGTCTGTGTCTGCAGCTACTCTGAGGTATGCCTTCGCCTGCATCACCTTGAGCCTACCAGCAACACTCGGGAGACCAAGGATGTAACGCATACACACTACTGGGGTGTCTCTAGTGCATCCCAGAATGACCCGCATAGCTTTGTTCTGTATGCGCTCTAACTTCACCAGCTGACTCTCTGAGACAGTGAGCAGACCTAATCCATAATCAATTACTGAGAGGATCAAGTGCTGGTATAGTGTGAAAAGCATTCTCTGCTCTGTGTCCATTGCAGCCATAGTTTTAAGTGCACTGAGTCCCTTTTGAGATCTTGTCACAACCGTCTCTACATGGTCCTTGAAGGATAGGCTCCTGTCAAATGTGATCCCCAGATACTTCAGTTTGTTCTTTCTACCATCTATCGCGAGGCTTGGGACATCCGCTCTCACAATCCTGTTGTCCAGAGAGCACCACAAAACAGCCGCCTTTTCCGGGTGGATAACAGCACTCATTTCAGTGCACCAGTCAATCACTTTGTCTACTGTCGCCCGTAGCTCCTGGACTGTTTGATCCCTATCTCTCCCCTGCCTATATGCAGGAATATCATCTGTAAATGTTAATATCCTTCCAACCCCTGGTGCTTCTAGGTTTGCAATCTTGCTCGTATACACATTAAAGAGCAGATCCCTGTGGTAGTCCCGGGGTTAAAATATGTGGCTCTGAGGTCCATGCACCCAGACGGAGAGCAACCCGACGAGAGTGCAGGACGGCTGCTATCCAGTTCACCAACCAGGGATTGACCCCCTTCTCCATCAGTGCGGTCATCAAAATATCATATCGAACTCTATTGTACGCATCCTCGAGATCAAGCGCTGCCGCAATCGTTTCTTGTCTACTCTGGAACCCCTCATAAACGTCAAAGGCAAAAGTGGCTGCATTTGATCAGGTATCTTTTCCTGGCCTGTAGCTCCCCAGGCCTCTTGGAAGAAGCTTCCCGCTTTCCAAAAACTTTTGCAGCTTGACAACGACTATCTTCTCTAGAACCTTCCCAAATGTATTTTGAAGGGTGATGATTCTAAAGCCGCTAAGCTTTGACTGATCCTTGAATGGTTTTGGGAGAGGGATGAGATAGCTGTGCACCCAATCCTGCGGTACTGATGCTGTCCTAATGCTCTGGTTAAAGCAGTCGGTCATCTCCTCCAGGTCTGCATCGCTCAAACCCTTCATGTGGCCATACCTAACCCCATCGGGCCCTGGTGCCGTGTCTTTTGCCTTTTTCAAAATGTGTTTAACATCTCCCACCTGTATGATGTCTTCATACTGCATATTCTTCGTGGTGCCAGATAACTCCTCTCTAACTGCATCCCTGGTGTCCGCATCGTTATGATTGGTCTGCTCTAAAAATCTCTGGAGAAATGCCTCCCCTTTCTCTTTGTCTGTTGTCATGCGCACACCATCATCTCTATAAATTGTTCCCCCTGTCATAGGCCGATCTTTTCTCTGCATTCGCCTGCGCAGTTTCCAGAATTTTCGCAGTGTTTTATCACCTCCAATCTCCTTCATGAAACATTCCCATTTTGCCTTTTTGGCCTCTGCAGCACAGCGCTTGAAAACCTCCACCTTGTCTTTCTTGACATTTTCCGCTGTGTCCACTTCCTCTCGTGAGCTTTGAAGTGTCTGTCGCACTTTTTTTTTAGCTGCTTCACTGCAGCTCTCTTTGCTTTCCAAGCATGGTCTACTTCTGGGGTCCACCATGGGGGATGCAAAAAGGGAGTTTTTACAGTCCTGTTGCAAACCCCTTGCCTGAGGCGTCCAAGAAGGCAATCGGTCCTCTCATACCGGAAGGTCTTGTGCGCTCTCCCAGCTTTAACTTTCCTGGATTTAGAGATCAGGACTGAGCATGGCATGTGATCACTTCCATGGTCATTCAAAACAGTCCACTTTACATCAAGGACTGACGACTGGGAGACAAGTGGCAAGTCAATAGCTGTATCTGCATCGCCAGGCCTCATTGCCATTCTAGTCGGCCTACCATCATTTATGCAGACCACATCGGAGTCCACCATGGCATCCGCAAGGGAAATTCCCTGTAGATTTTCTCCACTACTGTCCCAATCTCTGTACCTTGCATTGAAGTCTCCACATATGAGTAGCCTATCACCTGGTAATTCGTCCAGTTCCTTAAGCCAGTCCCAGTGTTCCTTTCTGGCAAAACAGTCCACTGTGGCATATACATTTATGATGTTCCAACTTAGGCCACCAATCTCCATTTGTATGCCCTGGACCTCTCTTGCACTGTGATTCCACTGGCTCAAGTCAAGTACCACATGCTTCACTCCTTCCTTCACCAGCAGACCTTGTCCATGTCTCTTCTGCCCAGTAGGGTTTGTATAACTGGCGTACCCAGGGCAATGGTATTTGTCTGTATTTAGCTCCTTTAGCATGAGGACATCAAAATCATATATTAGTCTATCCAATATAGGACCTCTCTGTCTGGCACTGCGACAATTCCAGTATCCCACTCTTACATAGTTGAAACCTAGTCTCTCCACTTATCGTCTTGTTCTCCTGGCGCCTGTCCTCCTATTTCTATGCCGTCTTCTCACACCATTTCCTCGTCTTCTCCTCCTCACTCTCTCTTCGCTAGCCTCTGAGGGACGTGTCAAGCGCAGAGCACGTGCTCCGTAGCTCCGGCGACGATTCCCGTGTTTAAATGAATCCATAGGCAAAGTTTGGATATTGCAGGAAATAAACGGTCACCCTAGCATTGCTTGCTTGCTAGGGAAAAGGCAGGGGATGTCCCGCAGGAGTCCATACGCCTGTGCCGCCCCGCACGCCTGCCAGACGTCCAACGTTCACGACCAGTTAACCCATGACCATCCAGTTCCTCAGCACGCTGGTCCACCTTGAACTTGGGGGTTTATATTTGGAGTTTTCCGTCTCCTAGATAGACTGCTGTCGAAAGCTAACGGGTTCCACCTACCCGGGAGAGGGGTTAGAGCGCCCCTACTCGCTTGGCAGGCACGTCTCCGAGCATATGAGGCATTTTCTAAGGAACTCAGATCCCACCCTGAGATCCCGCCTCGCCATCTGTGCCCACCGCCAGTTGGTCCGCGGCTGCTTATTCGATATTCGCAGCTAACCTCTATATCTAGAGGCCGTTCCACGATCCGCCACCAGTGGACGCGCTGGGTCAAGGATGGTCGCCCCAGCTTTTTATATTGAGTTCGTGAAAGCTTCCAAATAGCTGTGCGTTAATGTGCGTATGGAGTGACCAGAAATGATACAGCAATTTAGTCATCATGTGTCCATTTTTAAGGACCTGTTCAGCTGTCTGTGTAGTTTGTTCACACGTACACATGGATGACAGACCCGCTTTGAGTCTTCGTGAAAGACTGAGTACTCTGCTGTTTACCGTTCAGAGACGGAACATGATTACCTGTTTTGCACTATGAAAATATTTATCAGTGTCTCTGTAGTGGGCTTTCTTCTTAACGACCAAGATGTTGGTCCTCTTTTTATTGAAGTTTATAGATTGATTCGTATGCACGTGTGTTGTTCCCTAATCTGACAACGTGTTTGCTCTTACGTTTCTTGTTATGCCACAATATGTCAGTTTCCACCGCAATATTAATCTTCTGTTGGTATTCAATGCGTTTAGTGTGTGTGTGTGTGTGTGTTTTTTTTTTCTTTCTTCAATACAGTTGTTTGTCACCGCTGAGGGCTTGCGGAATTGAAAATTCATCACTGTAGAATACAAACTGTTGCCATTGACATTATGCTGATGCTGTAATGTTTAGGGCCTGCAATTCGTCTGAATAGTTGGAGCAAATTATCCCAGTAAGTGTGTACGTAGATTAAGGTCTGCGATCTGCTCAGACCTTAATCTGTGTCGGACGATTCCAGGAGGCTGATG
Organism: Cepaea hortensis; assembly: GCA_963921405.1. Classification (NCBI taxonomy): domain Eukaryota; kingdom Metazoa; phylum Mollusca; class Gastropoda; order Stylommatophora; family Helicidae; genus Cepaea; species Cepaea hortensis. Next base: position 20,084,545 of record OY992889.1, read on the forward strand.
ACTGCTCTCGGTTGCATAAAATTCAATCCATCCTTTCTCCAATAGTCATCCTCCTCTTTCAACACATGGTCCTCACATTTTTTCCAGTAACCTTTATCAATATTTAATAGCGCGGACTGGGTTAGTATCTTGACGTCAGACAATTTGAATATAGTATTGGCAGCTGCCACTTGTCCTTTAATTTTAGCTCACACAAGTTCTATAGGGTTTAAATGAGAATGATTCGGCGGAAGTCTCAAGCACCTATGGCCATGCTCTTCTATCAACTTGTCGATTTGATATTTCTTGCTTTTTTGCGCCTGTTTTACAAGGAACAACAACTGTAGCTTGAAATATGTTTCTGGAAATTGTATATTTTCCCTTCGGAGCCATATCTTTATTGCTTCCGTTTTGCCCGATGCCGTAGGTATTTTGTCTTCTTGGGCAACAACATTGTGATATGATGCATTGTCCATGATTAGACAAGACGGTCTATCAAGGGATGGAAGTACTGTATTCTCGAGCCAATCTCTAAATACATTACCATTCATCTCATTATGATAATCCCTATTGTCTGTATGCTTTGATACGAACACGAGCCCAGCATTCTGTAGTAAGCCATTATGAGTACTACCAGCATAGGCTATGACCAAACGCTGTCCTTTACTACTGGGCACATAACGCTTTGTCTTTCCATCCACTGATTGCCATTCCTTTTCACTTGTGTGGTGCGCATTGATCCACGTCTCATCCAAATACACTATGTCATAATTTTCTTTGCGCATTTCCCTTATTTCACGTAGGTATCTGCTTCTCAAGGCTCCTAAATGAGGTTACTCGCAAAGAATATTTCTACCGCCCTTGTACTTTCAAAAAGTGAAGATAATGTCCTTATAATTTTCCACAAAGTTGTTTTGGATAGCTCTATGTTATTGTTCTTTCTCAACCAAACCCTAAGTTTTTTTACAGTCACTGTTTCTTTGGCATCCAGCATTTTTATAATGCTGGATAATCCTGGATATAAAATCCTAAATTTTTATAATTTTAGGAGTCTCTGTGACGAAGTGGTCAAGCCTTTTGACTCGGCTCCAAAGATCGTGGGTTCGATTCCGGGCCGCATCCTTAGGTTCACGAGTTAAATTTTTCGGAGACTTCTGTGGGTCGTCGCTAGAGCTGCGGAGTTCGTGCTTTGTGCGATGCTTTCCACGCTGCGGAAAGAGACCAAGCCATATGGGATAGAACCCGGTGCAATGAAGTCGACCCTGTCGACTTTTAAAAGCATTTTTATAATAGCTCGCCTTATGACATCTTTGTCAAAGCTGTCTACAATAATCTTTCTACCTACCGTTTTGTTATTGCGTGGTGGTTTAATTCCAGATTCTTGCACCCATCGACTCAATCCCAATGTATGCACTGTTCTTTTTTCGGAATTTGTAATAGTTTGCACGATTTATTGCCTGGCATATTTCGCTGCATCTCGTCAGGTACATACTGCAGAAATCACACAACTTACGTGAATTAACTAGATAAATCCTTCAAGTTGAAATATACACCTATTCGCACAGTAATGTCAATTATCTACCACGGTAATTTTAAGCTGACTAACTTGTCTTTCTGTTTGCACAATTCTGGCTTGCGTTGATTGATCATAATTGCTTCTGCAAACTTTAACAAGCGAGTATTTTGTGTGTTAAACAACACGCGAAAGGCAGTGTCTCTGTCCACCACATGGCCGCTTTCGATAATGTGCCTACCAATTGAAGACGCCGGGAGCTTCCGGTGTGTCGGCGCACGAGGCTAGCATCTCCTGTGTGTTGTATCTTGTTGAACCATTGAGGTATGTGTTCTGACATTCGTTTGTTAAGCTGTCTCTCTGTTCTACCAATGTAGAAGGCCTGGCATCTACATGTGAATTGGTAAATACAATTGTTTGTGGCGTACAGAGGAACAGGCTCTTTGACTGCTGGTGTAGGAATCGGTACGGTTTTATATCTATTGACTGGAGTTGCAGCACATAATGTTTGGCCTACAGTTCACCTGTACGGTTTGTTGTTCTCAACTCACGTTAACTATTGCTCACGTTGTATTAATGACCTGAGTTCACATATCCCGTTTGTTGCTTTCATTTCAAAATCACCATGGCTTCAGGAGTGTTGGTGAGTTGGATTTGCCTGTCCCGTTTCGTGTCAGCAACTCGCATATACTTTTAATGAGCTGAGTTTACATGTCCTGTCACAACTCACCTATACAATCAATTAAGTAGTGTCAGTGAAATAAGTTCACCTGTCCTGGTTCTTGTTAAAAAATTCACCTACACTGTCAGTTATGTAGTAGTGGTGAGTTGAGTTCATATAGTCTTGTTTGCTGCTTGTATTTATAGTGAAATTGGGAGCATTTATCCATCTTCCCTCTCTTCCTATCATCTCTCTCCCCCACCCCCATAATTTTCTACATTTCTATCTATTTATGTGCATGACTGCACCTCTTGAAGTGAAGTTTCGATATAAATGATCATTGACATGATTTGTTTTCATCGTATTATTACATGAATTGTAAGGACATAGAAAAGGAACTAATGCAAGCATGAGTAGAAGCCAACATCAATTTCTACGATGCACTATGTTGTGAAGATCTGGAACAGCGCCGTTTGGTTAAAAGCATGGAAGAACTCACAATCTACATCCCTCTATCACAACCTATGTACCAAGTACTTTACTATGTCACTAATAAGATATGCTAGCAAAAAAACTGACAGTCAGTTGAACATGGATTTCAAGAAGTACAGACAGATTTAAGACTGGACAGAAGAACCATGGACCGTATCATTAACAAGAGAACCTGTCACAGGTTCAAGAAGTTCAGACAGATTTAAGACTGGACAGAAGAACCATGGACCATATCATTAACACGAGAACCTGTCACAGGTTCATGAAGTACAGACAGATTTAAGACTGGACAGAAGAACCATGGACCGTATCATTAACACGAGAACCTGTCACAGGTTCAAGAAGTACAGACAGATTTAAGACTGGACAGAAGAACCATGGACCGTATCATTAACACGAGAACCTGTCACAGGTTCATGAAGAAATAGCCTGGAGATAGATTAACAGCTAACCAACATTTTGAACAAAAATTGAAGTACTTGGATATCAGCTTTGACAGGTGTATGTCTTTTAAGGATCAAGTGTGTCAGGGTTTTAAACCTGGCTCGTTTTTCCTAACACATGTGAGACAGTACAAGTACAACGTGATTTGACTTGAGACTCAACGACACAACGTTCAATGGATTTATTTACAGATCATATACGATACGATGATCATTACAAGATATAAGTTATACTTCAATACACTTACATACACAATACAGCTCACAGTCTATCTCTCAAGATGAACAGACACTCGACTTTCGGGCACAGAAACCACACAACGCCTTTCTCTCATCATACGTCCAGTCGAGTCCACGTCCCAGAGCTGTCTGTCTATAGCTCGCAACTTGCCTCCCCACCTGAAGTGGCTTCACGAGGCATGCGTGCGTCTTGCTTCGTCCTTGCCTGACCGCTGGCCGTCTCGTCAGCCAGCAACCTCGCAGGCAGGTAACTACTACTCGCCTGGCGGGCGTAACGAAGTTACGGCATCCCGGCTGGGGACTAAGTCGCCTGGCGGGCGTAACGATGTCACTGCATCACTGCACTACTCTAGACTCTGACATGCTCCCCCGGGCAGCTTCATGAAAGGTGTAATCTTTCATGTATACTATATGTACATACTGGGTTAATATTTTAACCTTGTCAGAGTCGACCTTTCTGTTGTTATATACATTGGAATCAGAATACATAGACATACACATCTTTACATAGAAACATATAAGAAATGGAAGTTGTATTCAACGACATGTGGTGTTCAACCTTTAACACTTGTCAAGTTTCATCCTCTCGATGGCTGATTACCTCAATTGCATTATTGACCCAGTCAGATCGGCAGTACCAGCTCCAAGCATCTACCTAGCAGCCTCCAAAGAAAAAGTAATAATATGGTTTTTGAAACAAAAACCATCTGGCTAGACCGAAATACGGCTTTACATAAGTCGCATTAAACGCTCAAACCCTGACCTTATTTGGCCAGGAGCTCTTGTGTTGGTCTGCAATGTCGGTAACACTCTACCATGCCCAGTAGATGGCTTCCTGGTGTGTTAACAATCTGGCAACAACATGGCTATTTATATACAACACATAATCGTATACATTTCACATTATAGCCCTTTGTGTAATGATGTCATAACAATTAAATGAAAGGGGAATAACTTCACAATTTATGAAATATAATATTTTACAATAATTCTTCTATTTCTTAGCGTCAACGCTTGATGTTTCTTCATACTAGCGAGAAAAAGTCGGTAGTATGAATAAATTAATCAAGATATGATTCTAAGATTACACTACATAAAAAATATAAATACACAATTTGTGTATTCAAACTTGTTGATTCCTAAAGATTTTAGAATCGTCATAGCTTTTTAAACTTTCGTTTGTCGTCTGCTAATTTTGACCTAACTTTCTAACTAATCCGGAAGTACACACGAACACTAAACAGCTGGTGTTGAAACTTGTAGAACACACTTGTTCCGGTCTGATGTAGTTACGGAATGTACAATGTTCTAATCGTTCATGTGTTGGGTGTTTCCCTGGAAAAACTTCTGGATTTCGATTGACTGCAGTGGTGTAGATGTCAATGTTCAGGTCACACTTTCACACACGGATTTAAAATATCACTGGAATGTTCCAAACGCAGATACCACTGTTAAATTGGATAGTTCGCTTACGGTAAGTTTTGAGCGAATGTGGCACTGTTCTTGTTTCGTAATATATACAATTAATAAAGTTCGCTTTCTACCACACACTACACAATTATACACGACAATCACTACATTAATTAGTAAAATAAGAACACTATATATATTGGGAGTAACCCCTATCACATCACATCGTAGACATTACACAGCTTTCGTGAATAAAAAAAATATTCACTGATGGATGCCTGTGTTGATCTGAGTGTATTTTACACACTGCACTCAGACATTGGTGCTCACTGGGTCGGTCGGACAACGGGACAAGAGATCGGCAATAGTGTTGGTTCTGCCTGGGATATGTCGAACCTCGAAGCTGTAATCTTGGAGCTTAAGAGACCAGCGCGCTACCATTTGGTTTGAAGGTACAACTGAATTGATAAATCGCAGTGGACTACTGTCGGATTCGACAATAAAATGACGTCCTAGGAGGAATCTGGACAATTTAGTTATACCCACCACTAGAGCTAGGGCTTCCAACTGGGGTATTGACCAAGCCCGTTCTCTCGGTTTCAATTTCCTGGAGACGAAGTACACAGGATGAAGGATGTTGTTATGCTCCTGCAACAAGACTGCTCCAATCGCCACGGAGCTCGCGTCTGTACGCAATCTGAAAGGGACATGTAGATTGGGCAACTTCAGAATAGGATTATTTAAACTATTATTAGAAAACAAAGATAATACTTTTTGGAATGCAAATTTTAGGCATTCATTGCTTACAATTTTCTCCGGTTTATCTTTTGTTAGTAAGTTAGTAAATACTTCGGTCAGTTCGGAAAAATCAGGAATGAACTGCCTGTAATAATTTATCAGTCCCAACAAACTTCTGACTTGCTTTTTCGTAGTCGGAAGTGAGAGTCTTAGTATCTTGGACACGATGTTATCGTCTGTCGTGACAAAGCCATTGGATATTTTGTACCCCAAGAAGGATATTTCCTGGTAGGCTATGTCTACTTTTGCAGGCTTTACCGTCAGTCCGTGCTGTCTAATGCGTTCAAATGTCTGTTCTAATGTCTTTATGTGGTCTGTCATCGTCTTTGTGTGAACACAAATGTCGTCTATATAGCAAATTATGTTCGGTATATTTACTAGAAGAAGTCGTGTCATACGTACGAATGTGGCTGGGGCATTGACAAGCCCAAATGGAAGTTTGCACCATTCGTACAGTCCCCAAGGTGTGGCAAATGCTGTCAGATGTCTGCTCTGTTCGTCTACCGCTATTTGCCAGTAACCTTTAGTCATGTCTACCTTCGTAAAGAACCTAGCGTCTGTCAGTTCTGTCAGTAGCTCGTCAGAGTTTGCCATTGGCTCCAGATCTAGAAGAGTTATCTTATTGAGCTTTCTATAGTCGACACAGAGTCTTATTGTGTTGTCCTTTTTGCGTACTATGACCATTGGAGATGAGAAGTCTGATTGGGATCGTCTTATGATGTTGTTTTTCTCTAAGTTGATGATCTCCTGATGTAAGTTTTCTTTGTAATGCAGTGGGATGGTGTATGGTCTGCATTTTATGGGTGTGTTTGACGTGAGTGTGATGTGATGTTGTACTAATTCTGTTTGTCCTGGGTTGTTGGAGAAGATGGTGTTGTACTGTTGTATAAGATGTTTGCAACTGTCTGTTTCTGCTAGAGTTAACTTTGGGTTGATCTTAAGGTTGATCTTCAAGCAGTTTGTCGTGTCTAATGCAGGTGTTGGAATTTCGTCACTAGCCTCGTCATCTTCATGGTCTATTATCACTGTACAAGCTGTTGTATCGTCATGTTCGTTGGCTCTGTTGTAATATGGTCTTAGCATATTGATGTGGAATATTTTGTGTTTGTCTTTTATTTGGATCTCGTAGTCTACAGGTGAAATCTGTCTTGTTACTTTAAAAGGTCCTTGCCAAGAATCAGTCAATAAGTGTCTGTCACTAGGTAGGAGAAGAAGAACGTCCTGTCCAGGTGTCAACGTTATTGTCCTGTTACCTTTGTCAGCATATTGTCTATAAGTAGCACCAGATAATTTTAGTGCATCCTTTGCAATTATACAAGATTTGATGATTCTTTCACGCAATGATGTAACGTATACGTATGATGATATGGGTTTAAGTACTGGAGTGGAGTCAGTTAACATTTGATGATAAATAGTCAATGGGCCACGTGGTTTGGCACCATGGATAAGTTCAAAAGGAGAGAAACCTGTACTAGAATGTGGTACCTCGCGATAAGCAAAGAGAATAGCAGGTAAATATACGTCCCAGTTCTTGGGATGCTCTTGAGTGACTTTAGCAAGCATGTGCTTTAAATCGTCGTTAAATTTTTATATTATCCCACTCGAGTGAGGATGGTACGGGTAATTGAAACATTGCTTCACTCCCAACATTTTGGTGAAAGCTTGAGTAGATGCGGCGATAAACTGAGTTCCCCTATTTGATTAATTAGTGTCTGGAAATCCTATCCGAGAAAATATATGGAAGAAAACTTCCATTATATCATTGGCAGTTATGTTCTTTAGCGGAATCGCTTCCGGCCAGCGGCTACATTGATCAATGACAGTTAGAATATATTTATTCCCTCTAGTTGTTGTCTGATTAAGAGGGCCCACTATGTCGACAGATATTTTCTCAAAAGGTCGACTGGCTAAGTCAGTAACTTGTAACTTTGCCTGTGGGTGTTTACCTTTCTTTACCAGTTTTTGGCAGATGTCACAACTTCTGCGATATTGTTTAATGTCATTGCAAAATGTGGGCCAATGAAACTGTGTTAATAATCTTGATCTGGTCTTAGCGTATGCCATATGCCCTGCAAGAGGTATATCATGGGCAAGATGTAAGGCTTGCTTGCGATACTCACTTGGCAAAACAGTTTGCTCTGTTGTGCTGTCACCTCTGGTATAATACCTAGTGAGGATACAATTTTTCAAAGCGAAATGCCATTTTGCATTCTTGGTTACCTTTGGCTTTTGGCCGATCAGATTAAAATATTTCGACAATGAAGGATCAGCCTTTTGAGCTGTTACAAACGTTTCCTTCATGGTTTTAGAAGGTAGTGATACTGGGCTAAGCATTTGTATAGCCTCAGTTTGGTTACTTTCATCTTGCACTCTAGCAGTAGATCTGGTTACTGCGTTCACACATTCAATGATATCAGATGGTGATGAAAGAGTGTTATCAATGATGTCATGAGATCTTAGTGCTACATTAGCTACCATACATTCATTAGGTGGTGTAACATTATCAATGATGACATTTGATGGTGATGTTATGATATCATCAATGCAAAGAGATGTTATGTCATGAGGCATATTATTCACCTCTGGTAAATTTCCAATTATAATATCGCACACCGGGTTTGTTAATGCTGCGCATTTTACTTTACCAGTGAGGAAAGGTGTTTGAATATATGCCCATGCTAGTGGGTACTTTTCAATATTGCCAGAGAATGTTCTGCATGTTACGTGCCTGTCTGTATAGTCTGTAGGCATTATGAACGTTCTCTTTAGACCAATAAGTGTGCTTCCCGTGTCCCGAAGGACTGTAGCAGACTTGCCATTCACGTATCCTTGATGGACGTTTATTCTGCCTTTGGAGTCTACTACCAAATTAGCTTCTTCATTGGCAATAGGAATGGAGTGGCCGCATGTTAAAATGCCATCTTCATAAAAGGTATTACAAACAGTACATTTATTTGCGTTAAATATATCAAAAGCCTGTGCTGAGTTCACAGGATGTTTCTCTGATTGTTCTTCATCTGACGATGAACTGTCAAACAAGGCGGCATTTGCTTTGTTGGTCATTTGCCTACCTTTACAATCATGGCGATAATGTCCATACGCCTTACAAAGGAAACATTTACGCAAATTTCTAAAGGATCTACGCTCCTTATCTTGTCTGTTTACCATGTTTTGTAGATAAGTATGATATGCGGGGTTCTTGTCACACATCTCACCTTGATGGTGTGAAATTTTACAATATCTACAGTGATTATACTTCTCAGATGTAGGCTTATGAGGTTTCTGCCTACTATAGGGTTTGTCATAGTAAGCCGATGCTACAAAATTTATGTCAGTAGCTTCACTGGTGAAACAATGTTTGTTGGCTGTGTAATAAGCCGAACCACGTCTCTCAATCTCATCTACACTAGTGCATTCATTCTCTTGCAAAAATTTTGAAAATGCTGATGGAATGGATGAAATGACTTTATCTCTGATGATCAGATCTTCTAATCTTTGATAGTTTTTATCAATTTTAGCTGCTGAAGTCCATTTGGAAAATATATCTCGGACTAAGCAGAGGTAGTCAGAGAACGTTTGAGTCGGTTTTGGGCTCAACTTGCTGAATTGTTTTCTGTAACCTGCCTCGTCTAACATAAAATGTGCCATAATCTTTGATTTTAGATAATGGTAATCTTTTCTGAGGTCTTTGGGGATAGTCTCAATGACTTTAAGAGGCTCCCCTGATAAACTCCTCATATAAATAATATTCCATTCAGACAGTGGAACCTGGTAATGGTCCATTAACTTCTCAAAATTTTGGGTAAAGGCTGCAATGCAGTCACCCGAGGTATAATTACGTACTATACCTTGGTATTTCTTGTACTGGTTTTCTTTCTCCAGTCTCTCAGATTTCTTAGACTCTTTGTTAATGGCAGTCTCAGTATCAAGTTGTTTGATTTTAAGTTGAAATTCCAGCTCTTCCCGTTTACTCTTAGCTGCTATTTCAGCTTTCTTCAGCTCACTATCTATCTCAGCTTTCTTTAATTCCGTCTCTGCCTCTACTTGCTTGGCAGCCCTTTCAGTCTCTGCCTGCTTTACTGCTCTTTCAGCTGCTCTTTCATCGCGTTCATTAGCTTTTTCCTGTACTAGGAGGTATTCAGAGTATTTCCTTTCACTCCACTTTGTCAACTTGTCACCTGTTAACTTTAATTTCAACCCCATATCGATGAAATCATTTAATGACGACATGATGGAAAATGCCAATGAAATACCAGCCACACAATTTGTTACAAGTGGTTAGTAAAGTAAACAATTTACAATTATCTTCTATTGACAATACGTGCCTAAATTTGCATCTAAAAGTATATGAAAAGAAAAATATACTCAAGTGCACCAGATGCGGTGAAGAACGGTTGGAAATCGGGCTAGGAACTGTAGGGTCGCTACTTCAAACACAAATGACCTCTACGGGCAAGGGTTTCAGATGGTACAGAAAACCTGCTTTGTTTTTGGAGGAAATAAATTAGCGTCTATTTGATGTGGTGTGCCTGCTTGTCACTAAGTTTTGATTAGGTTTGTATGGCGTTGAGTGTAATTGTAGGTAGTAATTTTGTCAGTCAACAAATTTTTTTTTTCTCAAAACACAAGTCACTTTCTTTCCAAAACTGTCTGCTTTCCACAATTCACTTTACAAAGACACTCTAAATATATCTCAACACGCTACAACATTGATGACACATCACTTACATCAAGATGACATTCAGTAAGGACATAGACATCACGTTTACAAGATGGCGACAAGGTCACAATGGCGACAAGTTTACAATGTCGACAAGGTCAAAACGGTGACACGTTTCACAACCACAAATGTTTTACACGTTTACGTATGCACTGTACAATCACATTTAGTCTCCATGTTTAAATAATGTAATAATATCTATCAAAATGAGCCTTCAACGATCACATTTACATGTACAATAAAGTTGGACAAAAATTCTAAGTTCACAACTCTAAGTTTAAATGTTAAATTATCTAAACTACGTTCATTTCAAAGCCGGACGAATGCCACCACGTCCACACATGTCAGGGTCTTAAACCTGGCTCGTTTTTCCTAACACATGTGAGACAGTACAAGTACAACGTGATTTGACTTGAGACTCAACGACACAACGTTCAATGGATTTATTTACAGATCATATACGATACGATGATCATTACAAGATATAAGTTATACTTCAATACACTTACATACACAATACAGCTCACAGTCTATCTCTCAAGATGAACAGACACTCGACTTTCGGGCACAGAAACCACACAACGCCTTTCTCTCATCATACGTCCAGTCGAGTCCACGTCCCAGAGCTGTCTGTCTATAGCTCGCAACTTGCCTCCCCACCTGAAGTGGCTTCACGAGGCATGCGTGCGTCTTGCTTCGTCCTTGCCTGACCGCTGGCCGTCTCGTCAGCCAGCAACCTCGCAGGCAGGTAACTACTACTCGCCTGGCGGGCGTAACGAAGTTACGGCATCCCGGCTGGGGACTAAGTCGCCTGGCGGGCGTAACGATGTCACTGCATCACTGCACTACTCTAGACTCTGACAAGTGCTTCAATAGTGAAGTCTGGTAGAGGACTTAATGCATTGAGCGTGATGGCAGCAACTCGATCACCATAGTCGTGGATCAGCTCCACTCTTTCAGCAGTTAATAATTTCTGCTACTGAGTATGGTTTGAGGCTGCTGATAGTATCAACGAACTAGCTTGAAAGATTGGAGCGCATGTAAAATGCTGCCATACGGGTGATCCTTGGATGCACAAAGGACACACCTATTATATGTATGAGGCACATCCTGGCGCTACCAACAATGGCGGATAATCATCGGGTCCTTCAAGCCAAATTGGTACCTGAGAGTTGCTGCAGATAGGGATCACCCCCTGCATGAAGCCATGAATATAGTCAAGGGTCATAGACTAAGACGAGGCAGGTCCTGGGTGGCACAAGCAGAAAAATCTATACGTCAGGTGTGTGATCTAGAGACCATCAGTCGTGAAAAAGAGTGGATTGAAGTACTGGAAGACAAGACAGACTGAAACAATGTAATTGTGACACTGGGTAGTGAGTGAAGAGATCTCACATACACAAAGCTTTACCTGACGCATATATCAGCTACGTATCCTTTTTACAGAGGCATTCTGACACTGAATCAGGCGAGGGACATACAAGTATATGATACTCCATACGAAATACACGACCGGCTTTCTAGGATATCAAACTGTATGTGCCCGATCAAGGCTCTCTCCTACCCATCAGTCCCTGCAAAGACGCTACCAAGTCTATATCGTCCAATAGTTTCACAAGATTCGAACACCTGACCTGTCCATCATCGAGTGCCACTACTATTTTTAGACATGATACATCATTACTGACATTCCAATGCGCTTTAGCGTAGGCACTCACTGTGTAGAACAATGTGTTTTAGAGCAGTGGTATGCAGCGGTGTAATGAACTGAGGTGCTCAAAATGCGACAGGAGACAACTGCAAAACACATTGTCTTTATCGCGAATTCAATGAGCATGTATTGTAAGGTGGAGAAAGGAATGTTTCGTGTGGAATGCCTCACCTCGCTTCAGAAGTCATTGATTGTGAGAATTGTATATAGTTTTTGCCTTGGCCATGCGGGAGTGAAGGGGAATGAACAGGCTGATAGGCTGGAAGGGAATGCACCTCTTGGTGGTAGATTACCTATGGGCAAGGGAGAGGTGGTCGTGAGACTGTGGGCCCAGGTGGAGAAGGTGGGGGAACAGATTGAGAATCCGTATGTGGAAAGGATGAAATTGTGGAGAATTGGTAAGGGGTTCTGGTGAAATCTCAAAACTGAGAAGGAAGACCCGGAGAACTTTCAATCAGATAGAATGGGAACGATTAGTAGTGTGGCTCTTCGCTGGGTGTTGAACGAGCGGACGGAGTGTGTATGGGAATGTCCTTAGTTCTGTGATGTCAGTTCTTAGCTCAACTCACCTTAACTATATCACAAACTATTTTTTCAAAGATCCACATTGGACACCCTCAGAAACTAATATCATAAAATATGACTCTGAAGTAATATTGACTGGGCTACAATATAAGAAATATCAGGCCAGTTGACTTTACTTTCCAGAAAATTTGCGGGTACTCGGTTTTATGATTGTCAACATGAGTGCCGCAAAGAGGATTCGAACACATGACCATTAGACCGGTGGGCAAGCATCTTGGACCCTGTTGCTCACAATCAATACTGATACACCCACTTACACACAGTGTATGAGGAGCGAATCAATAGTGAATTTCTCTATAATGCGACAACTTCAGTTCAACAAATAAATGCATTAAGAACATTACATCCAGATTAATATAAAGAAGTGTATAAACATGGCGATATTATGTTATGTCTGATAACAGAGCTTCGTGATTAGATTTGTGTAATTTATAACTCGAATTCAATCAAATCTGGCTTATTTACTTTTCCTCGCGCTAGCGGGGTTTTGATTTGTGCACAGTATTTCATTGTGCTATTCTAAAGTGATGTGTCTGCTCTCTCTCTCTCTCTCTCTCTCTCTCTCTCTCTCTCTCTCTCTCTCTCTCTCTCTCTCTCTCTCTCTCTTTCTCTCCTCAGGTGTGTGTATATTTGTGTCCAGCCGTTTTTAAGCCCACATCTTAACTTACACTATTCTGACTAGATGTCTGATATTGATTTATATCTTATCTATCCGGTACAACGGGAATATCATTTTTATGTTGCATATCCCGTACAGGACGTTGCAGTCAACACTATTTTTCAGCTGATGTTTATGTACTAGGCAAGTTTTACGTTCAATAGTTTGCCATTGATTTCTGAACGGACGGTTCACATACCACCGTAAGTTACCAGCACGGCACGAACCGCTGCCGGTTCTCGCAGCTGCTGTTTTCCCCACGTGGATATACGGGATTACGAACAATGTCGTTAACACCTTGGCCAGGGAGTCCGGCGGAGTATCATTACAGAGACAAAAACATGTGTTATAACGATCTCACGGCTTCAGTCACTCACACCATAGTGCTGTACGGTTGGCACGTCCAAAGAAACGAAACAAACATTTACAATATTAAGATATGTAACCCGACTACCAGATGTGTGTGTCAGTTTAGTTTAGTCAACGGTTCAACATCGCGGCACGCGGGTGCAACCCATAAGTGCTCCGTTCTACGCCTAACTCAATCCTGGATCCGGAGAATCTCAACTCAGTGCACGAATATTGTAGCACCGGCGAGGATCTTGAAATAGTTTAGGTAGATTTTTAACTCTAAGTTTTGCCCTTGCAGCGCCGTTAGACGACTCTTTTTCGATTTCCAACTGCCAAGGTATTTTTTCACTACCCAGAGACCAGGGGAAATTTTGTTACTACAAGTCCACGTGAAAAAATCTCGGCCCGCACCGGGGCTTGAACCCGGAATCTCCAGCACTCGAGGTGGACACCACACCTCGAGATCACTCCTTCCCCCCCCCCCCCCCCCCGCGTGTCATTAACAATGGCTACGGTCGCCGACCAATAAGTCACCGCCAAGGAGTATAGTAATCACAGGCCACACTCCCCAAAAATGCCTAGAAAATGTCTCGTGACCCCGCGGCAGAGTTTTTAAACCAGTCTAGCATTCGAAGAAATGATCGAGCACGTGACATGTTTCATGGAAGCTAACACCACCAAATACAGGGGTTTTAAAAAAACACACTGGGAATGAAAAGTGTTGATGAAAGACATAAAGAGGCAAGTGAAATATTTACGCCACGTGAAAAGATATAACACTCTTATAAAAGCCATACTGGAGGGGTGAGATTGAAAGCAAGCGAGCAAGAGGTATACAATTATACAGGTGGGAAGAAAACATCAAGAGATGGACGAACAGCCGTCTGACAGAATGTAGAGTCAGGGCGAGAGACGGGCAGTGTTGGAGGTCCATTGCAGCCAGCCTGCATTGTGGAGACGGCACGTGGTGGACTGATTGACTGACAACAGAGGCAAGATATCTGGAACATGACAAAGAGGGAATTCGTAGACAGTTATAGGGGAAGTGTTCTGCATAGGACACGCCACTGGGTGGATTGGTGGATGGTGATGTGAAAATATAATCGTGACCGAACATCCGATTATCCATCGCAGTGCTTACTACTAGTCCCCAGGCTGTGTCCATATATAGTTGTTATCAACTCACGTGGACAACTGATTAAGTTGTGTTAGCGAGTTAAGTTCACTTGTCTCCTTTCTTGTACAAGCTAAGTACACCATCCATTAAGTTATCTTGGTGAGTTGAGTTCACGTGTGGCGTTTATTATTTAATCAACTCATGAAGACTATCACTTAAATTGTGTGTGTTTTTTTTTTCTTTTTTTGCATATCCTTTACAGGACATCGCTGTCAACACCAGCATCTTTCAGCTGTATGTTGATTTCTTGGCAAGATTACGCCCAGTAGTTTGCCATTGCTTTCTGAGCGGCCGGCTCACATACGCCGTAAGATACCGATGCGATTCGAACCACTGCTGATTCTCACCGTAATCGCGTTACCCACGAGAGTATGCGAGATTACGGAGAAAAGTCATAACCTCTAAGCCACGAAGCCGGCTAAATTGTGTTGGTGAGTTGAATTCACCTGTTCCGTTTCTTTTCAACTCGCTTGAACCACGGCTTTGTGTTATTGAGCTGAGTTCGCATATCCCATTTGTCGCTTTCAACTCAAAATCACCATTACGTCAGTAATGTTGGTTGGCTGATTTCAACTGTCCTGTTTCTTGCCAATAACTCACCTATACGATCAATTACGTAGTGTTAATAAGCTGAGTCAACCTATCCCGGTTATTGTCAACAATTAACAAATACTGTCAGTTAAGTAGCAGTGGCGAATTGAGTTCACCTGTTTTGTTTGCTGCTTGTATTTATAGTGAAATGGAGAGCATTTATTCAACACTCCCTTTCCATAATTGTCTACATTTCTATCTATTTATGTTCATGACCCGGTCTTTTGAAGGGATTCGTTTCGATAAAGGTTATAATTGGCTTGATTTATTCTCATTATCTTATTTCCCTCCCCCCCCCCCCCCCCATCTCCCCCATTTCTGCCATGCACTATGTGTGAAGATCTGGAACAGCGCCGTTTGGTTAAAAGCATGGAAGAACTTACAATCTACATATAAGTCCATTGCGCCATGTGGACAACAATCACCTTCGGATTGATAATACTGTGAGGGTAAAGCCATACTCAGCTGCTTTAGTAGCTGTTTAGCCACAGGAGTATCCTTCTGAGCTGGTGATGGACCTTACTATAACTTCTCCTTGAGGTTGAACAGGGTAGGGGCAATGGTGAAATCGAAATCGAAAAACAATCTACATCCCTCTCTCAAAGAACGAACGTTCACCACTATGTACCAAGTATCGTACTATCGCACTAATAAAATTAGGTGGAACTGCGGTAAAGTTGTGAAAGTGTAAACAATATAAAATGACACAAAGTGGTGCAGCTTTACATAACAGAGTTACGACACATACAGAACGTTGCGGCGGTTAGCCTTCATCAGCAAACAAACACATTCACAAACACAACATACAGTCAAGGAGAACTCCTGTGACTACATTAGAAGGTGATGACAGGCTAGTGTATGTGGACATATGCACAGTATATGCAAGAAGAGAGAGAGAGAGAGAGAGAGAGAGAGAGAGAGAGAGAGAGAGGGGGGGGGGAGAGAGAGAGAGGAGAGCGAGAGAGACAGACAGACAGAGAGAGACAGAGAGAGACAGAGAGAGGAAAAGTGCCTGCGACATACCACATGGGGCATACTGTACCCTACGAAATAGTCAGTATGGTTGCTTGTCATACAACGCGCTTCAGGAGCCCCTCGCCCAGTGCTCGAGTTGTTGGGGCTGTGTAAGATCCAACCACTGGCAATGCACGTGAAGAAGGTATACACAGAGAAGCCAGATGTAAGGGGAGAGAGAGAGGGAGAGAGAGTGAGAGAGAGAGCGAAAGGGAGGGAGAGAGGGGGAGAGAGAGAGGAAGAGAGAGAGGGAGAGAGAGATAGAGAGAGAGGGAGAGAGAGCGAAGAAGAGGGAGAAAGAGAGGGAGAGAGAGATAGAGAGAAAAGGAGAGAGAGAGAGAGGGGGGAGAGAGGAAGAGAGAGAGGGAGAGAGAGAGGGAGAGAGAGAGGGAGAGAGAGAGTGAGAGAGGGTGAGAGCGAGAAAGGGGAGGGCAAGAGAGAGATCAAGAGGGGGAGAGAGAGAGGGAGAGAGAGCGCGAGAGGGAGTGAGAGAGGGAGAGGGAGAGAGAGAGGAGGAGAGAGAGTGAGAGAGGGGAGAGCGAGAGAGAGAGAGGAGAGAGCGAGAGGGTGAAAGAGAGAGAGAGGGCGAGAGAGAGGGAGAGAGCGAGAGAGAGAAAGAAAGAGAGAGAGAGAGAGAGAGAGAGAGAGAGAGAGAGGAAAAGTGCCTGTGATTTACCACATGAGGCATGTGGGGCGCGTCAGTCTACGCGTACGACGTTTCCCTCGTACTGTACCCTATGAAATAGTCAGTATGGTGATTGTTACACAGCACACTTCAGGAGCCCCTCGCCCAGTGTTCGAGTTGTTAGGGCTGTGTGAGATCCAACCACTGGTACCCTCTCTCTCTCCCTCTCTTGATCTCTCTCTTGCCCTCCCCCTTTCTCGCTCTCACCCTCTCTTACTCTCTCTCTTCTCCCTCTCTTGATCTCTCTCTTGCCCTCCCCCTTTCTCGCTCTCACCCTCTCTCACTCTCTCTCTCCCTCTCTCTCTCCCTCTCTCTCTCCCTCTCTCTCTTCCTCTCCCCCCTCTCTCTCTCCTTTTCTCTCTATCTCTCTCCCTCTCTCTCCCTCTCTCTCGCTCTCTCTCCCTCTCTCTCTATCTCTCTCTCCCTCTCTCTCCCTCTCTCTCTTCCTCTCTCTCCCCTCTCTCCTCCCTTTCGCTCTCTCTCTCTCACTCTCTCTCTCTCCCTCTCTCTCTCCCCTTACATCTGGCTTCTCTGTGCATACCTTCTTCACGTGCATTGCCAGTGGTTGGATCTTACACAGCCCCAACAACTCGAGCACTAGGCGAGGGGCTCCTGAAGCGCGTTGTATGACAAGCAACCATACTGACTATTTCGTAGGGTACAGTATGCCCCATGTGGTATGTCGCAGGCACTTTTCCTCTCTCTGTCTCTCTCTGTCTGTCTCTCTCTCACTCTCCTCTCTCTCTCCCTCTCTCTCTCTCTCTCTCTCTCTCTCTCTCTCTCTCTCTCTCTCTCTCTCTCTTCTTGCATATACTGTGCATATGTCCACATACACTAGCATTTTGTCTGTTGAAGTGTGTCTATGTATGTACGCGTGTTCATGCACACCAGTCCACCCAGACCTTAAATAACACAATGGGGTCTTGGTCAATTTTACACGCCTCCTACCCCGCCCACTTCTTTCTATGTGCTCACTGAACCGTAACATCCAGCACTGTATACAACTACACCCGAGAGTTTAGTAGTCATTTCAGATCCGTACGTGAGGTGAGTATGCAGTGTTTTTCTCTATTAACAGTTTTTCTATTAAACATTTTCTTCAACTAACTTTCTTTTCAATTAACATTTTTCTCAATTCTCATTTTCTCTTCATTGCTTCTATTTGTCCATGCATTTGTTCCTCTCGTCCTGTCATCACCTTCTAATGTAGTCTCAGGAGTTCTCCTTGACTGTATGTTGTGTTTGTGAATGTGTTTGTTTGCTGATGAAGGCTAACCGCCGCAACGTTCTGTATGTGTCGTAACTCTGTTATGTAAAGCTGCACCACTTTGTGTCATTTTATATTGTATCGCACTAATAAGCCATGCAAGCAAGACACTGAGAGTCAGTCAGCCAGCTTGCCTTTGTTAGCGAGTGACTGTTTGTTTCCAAGCAGTTAGCTGTTTCTGTTATTGCCTGGCAGTTGATGATTGCTTGTTATTTGTTATTGCCTGGAAGAGAACTGTTTGGCGGAATCCCGCGCAGAGAATGTTGTCTCGACCAGGGCATTGTTTGGTGTCGTTCATGGCATATTGGTATACTCTGGGGCGAGCTGTAATTATTGATATTGCTCGCCACCCGTAGTTTGAAGCTCGCAACCTTGAGTTTGACGGCTCGTTGAATCAATCACGCTCAGTACAGGCTATCTGTTATGTATAATCTTGTTGTTGAAAGCTCTCATGGCCGCGCTCGTACACATGTATGTTTTTGTGTGCATTCAGAAAGTTCTATGGGCGCCAGTAATATAAAAGTGACGACAGATACTTATTTAAAAGGAGAAGATTAAGGAAAGAAAAAAATTAAACGGAACACATTGAATTAAAATATTGGAAAGGGACATAACAACATAACAGTTGTCTGAAGGGACATTACTAAAAGTAGTATTAATGTGGTTTAAATAATTGTAGTATTTATCTTAATCTTTATAATATTTTCATAAAAGTTAGTGACAATTATACGCATCAAAAGTAGTGGGATAACAATATAATATAATGTAAGTTATTTTTCAATCTTTTTGTTAAAGCAATAGCTTGATTTTACATGTGTGAGAATTTTATAACGTATTTGTTTATTTCTCCTCAATATTATATTCATAGTTTTATTAATTCTTACCTTGACACATAGGATCGAGCATAAATTATTATTTTTGGCCGCCCTTTGATGGGGCCTGGGGAATCCAATGCCTCCTTCTCTGCGGGATGATCACCCGACACACAGGCACGTGTGATCCGGTGGGGCGTCTCTGGCCCCTCTGGGAACCGTGAACCCTTCTGGAAAAAAAAGGTGTAGATTCATGTGCTAGTTCTGGCTAATGTAAAAAGACCGGTCACCAACGTCATAACTCAAGATTATTGTCCTCTAGCAGTGGACCACTATGATCCGAAGGGCTCAAAGTGAGACTTAAGGGCTCACAACAGAAACTCGGGGACATCGCCTCACGGGGAAGCTTGCCACAGGAGGAATAGCCAACCCTTAAGCTGTGTTAGCGAGTTAAGTTCACTTGCCCCGTTTCTTGTGCAAGCTAAGTGCACCATCCTTTAAGTTATTTTGGTGAGTTTAGTTCACCTGTGGCGTTTCTTATCATCAACTCATAACATATACGGTGACTTAACTTGTGTTGGTGAGTTTAGTTCACCTGTTCCGTTTTTGTTATCAACAGACGTACACCATGGCCTTAGTTCTCTTGGTGAGTTGAGTTCACTTGCGGCATTTCTTAACAACTCACGTATACTGTCATGTAAATGATATTAATGGGTTGAGTTCACTTGTCTTGATTCTTGTCATCAGCTCGCGTACACCATCCCTTAAGTTTTCTTGGTGATTTGAGTTCAAGATTCTTATATAATCAACTCACGAATACTGACATTTAAGTTGTGATAGTGAGTTGAATTCGCCTGTTCCGTTTGTTGTTCTCAACTCATGTGAACCGTGGCTTTGTGCTATTGAGCTGAGTTCGCATATCCCATTTGTTGCTTTCAACTAAAAATTACCAACCATCATGTTAGTAATGTTGGTGAGCTGATTCCACCTGTCTCGGTTATTGTCAACAATTAACAAATACTGTCAGTTAAGCAGTAGTTGTGAACTGAGTTCACCCATCTTATTTGCTGCTTTATTTATCATCATCATCATGTGCCATGCCGTTAAGCGTGTGCGGTCATGTTTTCCCATCTCACTCGATCAACAGAGTCGTGGATCAGCTCTGTGTTCTTGTCTCGACCATACAACGTGGCCAAGCCATCCATGTATTTACTTCTCTGCCCTCTCCTTATTCTCTTCCCCTCGATCTTGCCAGTTGTCACCAAGTTCTCTAATGTATATCTTCGCATAACGTGACCAAAAATGTACTTAAAGTGAAATGGGGAGCATTTATTCTCTTCTTTCCCCCCCCCCCCAGTCGTTACTTACATTTCTATATACATTTCAATCTATTTATGTGCACTTCTCCACCTCTCGAAGTGAAGTGTTTCGATAAAGATTATAATTGGCTTGATTAATCCTCATTATCATACCCCCCCCCCCCCCCTCATCTCAGGCAGTGCTTGAAGCTGGCAATCCTGAATGAGATCACAAATCAAGGCAGCCTCTCTCATCATTGACTGGTGAAGCAAAAGACGCGACGACGACCGCTGTGGAAATATTTAGCAACACATACTGTCACTGTCAAGATCCTATGTCGCTCGTTCGTCCGGGTCTGGGCACGAATATATGTAAGACTATCAATATCAATCAATTCATGTATAATGGATATCAATTTAATATCTCGAATGCACATCACATTTCACATCGCAGAATTCACCATATCACTGAACAGCATACTTGTCCACTCAACTAATATATTATCAGCTCATAGGGCTAGCGCACATGCTATTCATACATATGTGTTGGAACTCTTCGCTGGCTGCTGAGGATGGGGACGGAGCGCTTATGGGAATCTTAAATCAATCAATCAATCAATCAATCAATCAATCATATTCATACATATATCTCGTAGCTCTCTCAAACAATCATCTTAAGTATACAGTTCACTCTCGCAGCACTCAGTCAAACACGTCCATTCCCTTAGGCAGTCTAGTCACGTCTCCCCAAAGCTGTCGTCTTTGGTCAATCATCACGTGGTATCCCCCTCGTGTAGTTTGCTACTCCCCGTGCTAGGTAATTACGTTCTTAGCAATGGGACTCTCTGTCATCCTTGAACTGGGGTCAGTCTGTCCGTTGCTGACTGTCCACGATGTCCAGTCTGGGGTCGTATTATTATGTCCCCTTCATGGGTGTACTGTGCTGTCTACTGTCCCCATGTCCTGTCTTCCCATCCCATGTCCTGTCTATGGGATATGTCCTATGTATAATATTCCGAAGACCCTGACAGTCACTAAACTCAATGACAATACTTAACGGTGTCAATGATAGCATTGATAATGTTGAGATTGTTAGTGATTATTACTATAAGAAGACTTATCAAGAGCAGAAGAAAAAGCTCTGGATATGACATTGAGAAAACCTGAGAATAGTATGTAACTTGAGAGGTCACTGTAAGAAATCCACAGAGCAACAGAAACAGAAGAAGAGCTTACACATATGGAGCAGCACAGACAGAAAGGGAACGTAGGGGGAAGACGCGGGCGGAGCTGCAAGACGGCTTGGATTCACTTGGTTAAAGGTCTATGCCTCAATGAGGGATACAGGGCGAAAGAAGGGTAGAAGAAGTCATTAAAGATTGTTGCATATTTGGACTCTAGGGTTGGGGCTACATGTCTGATATTGATTTATATTTTATCTAACCCTTACAGAGACTAAACTATACTTGATTAGGACGATCACGTGACTTCATTCACTCTCATAATAATACAGTACAGTTTATACGTTTAAATAAACTTACAGCATGGGGTATGACAATATTGTAACCCAACAAACCATATACGTGTCTCAGTAACAATGTAAGGTCACTTACAAGGAAGACATCAATCACAGACCATCTTCCTCACAGATACCTAAAAGATGCCTCGTGACTCCACGGTGGAATTTTAAATCAGTCTAACAGTCTAATAAATTATCTGACGAACGATAGAGAGACAATTCGTCAACAGTTATGGGGGAAGTGTGTATGATGGATGATGACATGAAAATATAATCGCCACTGGACATCCTATCATCGATCCCCTGGCTGTGTCCTCAAATCCTATCATCCACCCCTTGACTGTGTCCTCATATATAGTTGTCCTAAACTAATCCCTCCTCCCTCTCTTCCTTTCATCTTGCCCACACCCTCCACCTACCCCATCATTTTCTATATTTCTATTTATGTGCGTGACCCCACCTCTTAAAGTGAAGCTTCGATAAAGATTATCATTGACATGATTCGTTCTTATCATATTATTACATGCAGGTCAGCATGGCCGAATGGATAAGAACGCGTATTCTTAAACATTCGGTGTGCTGATGCCGAGGTAAGCGGTTCAACCCCTACACCGGACAGCTGGACTAAAATGTTAACATGATTGGGACGTTAACTTCAAGTACCTCTGAAGTCGGAGTGGGTTCGCCTTATGGCAAGGGACACTGTTAAGAGGGAAAGCTAACCCACACGCAAAATTCAGTCAATCACTACTACAAATAGTGTGTATGGATTACGCTTGAGTTCAAAGCGAGCGAGCGCCAAAAAAAACAAAAAAAAAAACATATTATGACATGAATTGTGAGGACATAGAAAAGGAACTAATCCAAGTAGGGGCAGGAGTCAACATCAGTATCTAGCATGCACTCTGTGTGAAGATCTGGAACAGCGCCGTTTGGTGTAAAGCATGGAAGAACTCACAATCTACACCCCTCTCTCACCACTATATACTAAGAATTGTACTATCGCAATAATAAGCCATGCTAGCAAGACATTGACAGTCAGTTGTGCATGGATTACAAGGAGTACAGACAGGTTTAAGACTGGACAGAGGAACCAAGGACCGTATCTTTAACACGAGAACTTGTCACAGGTTGAAGAAGAAATAGTCTGGAGATAGATGAACATATATACCAAAAACTTTTTTTTAAATATTGAAGTAATTGGGTATCACCTTTGACAGGTCTATATCTTTTAAGGATCATGTGGAGGCTTTGGTAATGAAGGCTGGTAGATGACTTAATGCATTGAGGGTGATGGCAGTAACCGGGGTAGAGCAGAGTATGCTTTACCGGCTCTTTCTGCAGTTAATAATTTCTGTCATTGAGTATGGTTTAGGGTTTCTAACAGTATCAAAGAGCCAGCTTGAAAGGTTGGTGCGCATACAGAATGCGGCCATGAAGGGATCCTTGGATGCACAAAGGACACACCAACTATATGCATGAGGCATATCCTGGCGCTACCAACAATGACGGATAGGCACATGGTCCTTCAATCTAAATGCTGCCTGAGAGTTGCTGCAGATAGGGATCACCCCCTGCATGACGCCATTGGTATGATCAAGCGTCATAGACTAAGACGAGGCAGGTCCTTGGTGTCACAGGCCGATCTATCTATACGTCAGGTTTGTGATCTAGAGACCATCAGTCGTGAAAAATAGTGGACTGAAGTACCAGAAGACATGACGGACTGGCACAATGTAATTGTAACACTGTGTCGTGAGTGCAGAGAATGGGCAGCGGGCCTCGCAGAGTTTGAGGTGCAACAACTGATCTAGAGTAACACACATCAAGGTGACATGGTGATCTATACTGATGGGTCAGTGGTGAGAATTATATGGAGTGGTTGGGGTTTCATTGCGATGGCTAATGGACGATTCTTAAAAAAAAATGAGAGTCTACGACCTCCAGCATGAGAATGAAGGTGGAAGCAGTCACCGTGGCTTTCCATTGGTTAGAGGAGACCACTGCAATACACATTGTCTTCATCACGACTTAAGGAGTATGCTTAATACGGTGGAGAAAGTAATGTTACGTGTGGAATGGCTCACCCGCTTCAGAGGTCACATATTGTGAAAATTGTTTGGATTATTTTGCCCTGGTCGTGCGAGAGTGTGGAGGAATGAACAGGCTGATAGGCGGGCAGAGAATGCACCTCTTGGTGGTAGATTACTTATGGATAAGGACGAGGTGGTCGTTCGTCTGTGGGACCAGGCGGAGAAGGTGTGTGTGGGGGGGGGGGAGAGATTGAGAACCCGTATGTGGAAGGGATGAGATTGTGGGGGATTCGTTGGGGTTCTGGTAGAATCTCAAAAATGAGAGGGAAGACATGTAGAACTTTCAATCATATAGCAGTGGGAACGATTAGTAGTGAGACTCTTCGCATGCTGTTGAACGAAAGGACGGAGCGTGTATGGGAATGCCCTGAGTGCAGTGATGTCAGTTCTTAGCTCAACTCACCTCAATTATACTACAAACTATTTTTTCACTGACTTCCGGTCTCCAGCATGGCGGTTAGGCGTTGAGCCGTTAAGGCCTGTGGCGTGTTTATGCTTGAAGCTATGGTTTGCAATCGCATTTTCCTCATGTTGGACTGGTAGTACATGGTTCCGTCGTCCTGCTACTGAGTGAGTGCGTGGGCGAAACCGTTAGCTGTGAAATTTGCGTGGAATGCTTTTACATCTGTCCTGCACAGTGAACTGCATGTTCGGAACAATGGCTACCGGCGGTTGCTGAATTGACTGTTTTTCCCTTTCGAGTGCATTTTTCAGAAGACTCCTGGGAGTCAGCGCTGAAGCTGCGGAGTTCGTGCTTTGTGCGACACTTTCGGCGGGTCGCCCTGCGGTAAAAGACCGAGCCATGTGAGAAAACCCGGGTTAATGAGGGCTTTCTGGTGACTGCCGAGTCCATTGACGAGGAACTGTGGTATTCGTGGATTTTGTGTTGACATTCTAACGGCGGCATTATGCACAGTGTACCTGCGCGGTCTTGTTGGATTGCCGAGACTCCCGTCTATTCCACTTTTCACATTGTACAGTGGGGAGCATTTTGTGTGATATTCGCTGGCACGGGAATGGAGCATAATGGGGACGATCCGTTGCCGTGAAGTTGGAACCTCGACTAACTAACTAACTAACTACTATTGTTTCACTGTTCCACATTGAACACCCTCAGAAATTAGTACGGATTGTTAACTGACCACTGATTGCAGCAGAAAGTATGACTCTCTTGACTCAGTGTCGAAGGATGATATATCGCCAACTGTGACCTCCCATTTGGACCACAAGGCGACATATGACCATACTAGGGTCATCGTGTTATTTGTTTTGTTTTGTGCCATCTTTCGCAATTTTAATGCTCAGTGAATGGAAACTGACATTATAATACTTGGTCATTTCATTGTGTTCCATGTTTGGTCCAAACGTACTTTTTTGTTTGGCGCTGAATCAGTTAAGAAGCATATACCCTAAGGTACGATATAAGACATGTCACGCCAGTTGCCTTTACTTTCCAGAAAATTTGCGGGTACTCGGTTTTATGATTGTCGACATAAGTGCCTCAAAGTGGATTCAGCAATTTAGATCCTGTTGCTCACAATCAATACTGATACATGTATTTCTCATGCCGACACTCACTTACACACAGTGTGTGAAGAGCAAAGCATTAGTGGACGTCTCCATAATGCGACAACTTCAGTTCAACAAGTAAATGCATTAGGAACATTACATCCAAATTAAATATAAGGAAGTGTATAAACATGGCGATATTATGTTTTGTTTGATAACAGAACTTCGTGATTAGATTTGTGTAATTTTCAACTCGGATTCAGTCAAATCTAACGTTTACTTTCCCTCGCGCTAGCGGGGTTTTGGTTTGTGCACAGTAGTTCATTGTGCTATTCTAAAGTGCTGTATCTGTTCTCTCTCTCTCTCTCTCTCTCTCTCTCTCTCTCTCTCTCTCTCTCTCTCTCTCTCTCTCTCTCTCTCTCTCTCTCTCTCTCTCTCTCTCTCTCTCCTCAGGAGTGTGTATATTTGTGTCCAGCAATCTTCTAAATCCACATCTTACCTTACACTACTTATCTATACAACAACTTCTATCCAGCTATCAATCTATTTTAGTTTTTGTGTCTGACTGACTGCCTACATGTTTGACTGACTGCCTCTCCGTCTGTCTGCCAGTCTGTTTGTCAACCCCTCCTCTACCCACCTGTCTGTTCCTTCATCCACATACCTGTTCGTATGCAAACATGTATATTGACCTGCCACTTGGACTATCAGTCCGTCTGTACATGTTTGAATGATAACTTTTCTCTTATACCATGTCTCCTCTCTATCCCCTCCCCTCTCTGTGTGTCTGTGCATATGGCGGCACCCATGCACAATCCAATCAGCTCTTTCCTCCCTCCGTTCTCTCTCTTCTCTCTGTCTCTAAAGCCTGCAGAGATTTCTGTTCCTTGTGCCGGCAGTAAACAGTTGCCTCGCGTCACAAGCAGCACTTTAAACTGACAATCCTGGAAGAGGACACAAGTCGAAGCAGCCTGTCTCATCATTGAGTGGTGAAGCAAAAATCTGGCAACGACCACAGCCGTGGAAATCATATTTGGCAATGAATGTAACAAAACAATGAACATTCAAAGTCAGGTAGGTGGAGCCCGTTACATTGGATGGAATCTGTCTAGAGCAGCGATTCTCAACCGGTGGGGAATTCCCCAGAGGGGGGGGGGGGGGGGGGGGGGTTAGGGTTTCCAAGGGAGGAATTAAGATCATTTCAAGATCGCATTAATACAAGAACCAGTTACTTTTTTAAAATTATTTTTTCCTCTAAATGTTACGGTTTTGTACTTCACACCCTAATGAAATTCGTTTTATAACGTAAGTAGACCCGCAAATCCCGTTTTATGTAGATGTCTAGACTTGTTCTAGTATGTGTTATTAAATTCAGCTTCCATTTTTATGTATACTGAGTAAGGGTGCGGGAATTTATAGGGAGGAAATTCAAAAAAAAAGGGGGGGGGGGGCAATGGCGTCCTGAACATATGATAAAGGGAGGCATGGGCCAAAAAAAGGTTGAGAACCGCTGGTCTAGATTAAGTCAACCTTACACAAATGCATGCCGAAGTCGGACACGCTGATCTTAGTTAGTTAGTTAGTTAGTTAGTCGTGGTTCCAACTTCACGGCACCGGGTTGTCCCCATATTGCTCCGTTCCTGTGCCAGTGAATATCACACAAAATGTTCCTCACTGCCAAAAGTGAACAATGGAACAGACAGGAGTATCGGCAAGCCAACATCCCGCAGAGGTACACTGTGCATAATGCCGCCGTCAGAATGCCAACACAAAAGTCCTCCATGAAAAATACAGTTCATCGTCGATGGAAATGGCAGTCACCAGAAAGACTTCGTTGACCCGGGTTTTAATCCCATATGACTCGGTCTCCTTCCACAGGACGACCCGCCGAAAACACCGCACAAAGCACGAACTCCGTACCTTCAGCGGCGACTCCCATGAGTCTCCTGAAAAATGCAAACCAGTCAATCCAGCAACAGCCAACCGCCATCGTTCCAAACATGCAGTTCACGCTACATACAACCGCGGACAGATGTAAAAGCATTCCACATGAAACCCACAGCTCACAGTGTCACGCCACGCACTCACTCAGTAGCAGGGCGACGGAACCATATCCTCCTCAGTCGCCTGCTACGACATGCATGGTAGGCAACAGTGTTAAGATTCTATGCTCCCCAGTATGGGCCCCGGCAACACACGACGAAGAAGAAGAAGAAGAAGAAGAAGAAGAAGAAGAAGAAGAAGAAGAAGAAGAAGAAGAAGAAGAAGAAGAAGAAGAAGAAGAAGAAGAAGAAGAAGAAGAAGAAGAAGAAGAAGAAGAAGAAGAGGAAGAAGAAGAAGAAGAAGGTCAAAGATAACGGCGAAGACAAGTAGAGACATAAATAAAAACAATATAGGGACATGAACGGAATTGCATGGGGTAACTAAGGAAAGGCTGGCCTGGAGTGAGTTGGTTGGAGATTACGACCCAGTAGGATATACAGAGCGAGGGAAGAAGGGGTTACAATAAAAGTTGCATTGTTCAACTCTATAGGGTAGGGGGCGTGGCTACCCTTTGGTGTTGTTATATCTGATCTAGCTCATACCCACAGGTACAACGGGGATATCGTTTCAAAGCCTCACACACAAGTGATAGACGTTCACACAACTGTATTCACACACACCACCACGCAGTAGAGTTGAGGTGATGGAATCAGACTACCTTCTTTAACGATTCATAGAAAACTAGCAATCAACGAAATTATGGAATATGTGACAACAGAGGCACTACACCTGGCTTATAGAGGGGAAATCTGTGACAGAGCGGAAATTCGAAAGCCTGTTTAAGGTGAGTGGGGATTTCGGTAGTGGACAGGCCAGTTATGATGAATGGTTACATGAAAATTTCATCGCAACAGAACATCCATGTCAGTATCAGCCCCCTTTCCTGTGTCCGCATAAATTATTGTTGTCCTCTGCTCACATACATCATCGCTTAAATTGTGTTGGTGAGTTGAATTCGCCAGCCCCGTTTGTTGCCTTCAACTCACACCTTCGCATAAGTAGTTTTTGCCAACCGAGCTCACCTGTCCATTTTGCTGTCCTCAAATGTATATACCATCGTCGTATTGGTACCAGTCTAGTTTGTTGTCCTCACCATACGAATGCCATCGCTTAAATTGTGTTGGTGAATTGAGTTCACCCATGCCGTTCGTAGCATTCAACTCATGAATGTCATCGCTTAAATCGTGTTGGTGAGTTGAGTTCACCTATCCTGTCTGTTATCCCCCACTCATGTATCATGGCTTAAATCGTGTTGGTGAGTTGAGTTCACCTGTCCCGTTTGGTGTTGGTGTCGATTAAGGATCTGTTTCCTCGCACACAGATACCTCCATATATACGTAGTTTTATGTTAGATTATTGATGATTATGTAATTATACATTTGTACATACTTATATTTCTTATCTACTTAAGTAATTACTTAATTATACAAGAAGAAAGATAAGTGATACACTAACAGATACTTCTGTTGGGCAGTGAAGTGTAAGGTCTGCAAGCCGCATGCACATAAACATATTCAAGGCCAGGATATATGAGGTGGATTGTCCAGTTCCCGCCCTTGTCGTATTTCCTCCCCAGACAATTCCCAGAACATACACAAAATAGCATGGACCCATCTTTATGACGCTGGATCGACCTCAGAGCCTTACTGGTAGGGGAAAAAATACGCCTCTGCTGGGAATTGAACCAGTACCACTTTATTGCTGACATACGCACTAACCACTATATAGTATATAATCAGACTGCAAACTGTACCATTACAGCCATTACCCCATATGGACAACAATCATCTTCGGATTAATAAGCCTGTGAGGTTAAAACCATGGGCAGCTGACTCGATGACAGGACTATCATTCTGAGCCGTTGATGGAACCTAACTATAACTTCTCCTTGAAGTTGAAAGGGGTAGGGGTAATGGTAGAATCGAATTATGTACTATTAGTATTTGGACTCTTCGCTTGTTAATGACGAAGAACGTATAGGAATGTACCGAGTGCTGTGATGTCGATTCTTGAAAACTGGACTCCTTGTGTAGACATTATTAAAACAACAGAAGAGAAGAAGAGGATGAGGAAGAAAGCGATCTATCTAAATGACATTTTTGGAATAGAAGAAGCCAACCTGGCACCTCGTCAGTGCGCAGTCCCCTTGTCGTCTGATGAGATGTGGGGACGACCGTGGACACGCTAATCACTGAACACTTTGTGTCAACATATTCTCAGTTACTTGCCGACTGCACAGACCAGTACAGACCTTGTCGAAGTCGCTTTATTAAATAATAAAATAACCACAACATGTCTATTGATATAATCGCCGGGACTTTTATGTATTTTGCCTACGGCAGCAATTTACTGAAGGAAAGAATTATGATCAACAACCCCAGCGCCAAGTTTCATGGAGTAGGAAAGTTACACGTGAGTATGTGTTAGAAAATACTATGTTTTAGAAGTTAAGTGTACGACAACTCAACAACTGTATGATGTATGTATCATGGCTGAAATGCAGAATGTAACTCTCGCTAAGTTAGCGCCGCTAACAATCAACAATTGGTGTAGTTTAGGGGGTGCGTCCATTGGGGCGGAAATATTTAAATGAAATCAATAAACGAAGTGATTATAAGCAAACGTCTGCTAGTAATGTACGGACATTATACGCAAACGGCTGGTCACGTGACCTAGATTTGACTACATAATTAATGTTTGTAGAAATTTGAATAACGAAGACACAAACAATAGATTGCACGATTTATTGCCTGGCATATTTCGCTGCATCTCGTCAGGTACATACTGCAGAAATCACACAACTTACGTGAATTAACTAGATAAATCCTTCAAGTTAAAATATACACATATTCGCACAGTAATGTCACTTATCTACCACGGTAATTTTAAGCTGACTAACATGTCTTTCTGTTTGCACAATTCTGGCTTGCGTTGATAGATCATAATTGCTTCTGCAAACTTTAACAAGCGAGTATTTTGTGTGTTAAACAACACGTGAAAGGCAGTATCTCTGTCCACCACATGGCCATTTTCGACAATGTGCCTACCAACTGAAGACGCCGGGAGCTTCCGGTGTGTCGGCCCCACAAAGCTAGCATTTCCTGTGTGTTGTATCTTGTTGACCCATTGAGGTATGTGTTCTGACACCCGTTTGTTAAGCTGTCTCTCTGTTCTACCAACAGACAAGGTAATCAGTCTGCTGGAAAACGAGCTGGGATGACACGGCATCAACCAGCTGCGCCCGACACATGAGGGAGTAGTGGTATCCCTCAACGAAAACCCAAAGGCCACAGCACTTATGAAGAAAGCACAAGATGAGAAAGCCACCATTCAGCTTCACCACGGCATAGTATTGAAAGCTGCCAGACACAGCATGATGAAACGATGGGTCATTAAACGAGTCAAGACCCATCTCACCAACGAACAGATCAGGGAGATGCTGACAAGGGAGAATAAGAAACTTAAGATCACCAGCCCTGAGAGGTTCATTGGAAAGAACAACATCCCCTCCACAGTTGTCGTAGTAACATCGGAGGACCGAGTGATCCCTCAATACATCAGATGGGACAAGAGAGACCAAGTTCCAGATCACTACATACCGAGAGTGCTGCAGTGCTCTAAGTGCCAGAAGTTTTGGCACACCCGTGCCACCTGCAAGAGTGAGGTTGAAGTTTGCAGATCTTGCTCTGGACCCCATCCATACAGTCAGTGCCAGCATGCACAGATCGACAAGGACTTCAGGAGGCCTAACACTAACAGAAAGTGCGCCAACTGCCTCAGCAACCATGGCGCCAGGTACTTCGGCTGCCCCTGCCACCAAGACAGCAAGGAAGCTATGAAGATCGCCATCAAGACTAACCTGCCCTATAAAGAAGCTAGGAGGCAGTACGAAGCCACCAATCGACTCACCAAAAGTGACAAAGCACAACTGGAAGGCCAACTGAAGGACCTACGATCAAAGTTCACCAGCATGGAGGAAGAAAAAGACAAAACGCAAGAAACACAGATAACAGCTGCTCAGCGCATCCTGGACGAAACGAAGCAAGTTCAGCAGAAGATTGAGCAGGCTGTCGCTTGAATGGCTGCCATAAAGGCTGAGGCGGATGAACAGCTATCTAACATACAAGATGTGAAACGAAAGACAGAAGACACTTTTGATAAGATACTTGACCTGCTCAAGATCCAGACAGCAAAACCCGAACTAGAGGATACAAGGGCACAAACAGAAGAAGAAGCAACAGAGGAAGAACGATATCGCTCACCACCAAGATCCGACTGGCGAACGCCGAGAAGATTCGAAGGCAACTCACGACGGGATAATAGGAGGAACACCAGGAGAGACAACTGGTAAAACTCCCTGAAGGAAACAGCACCATATGACGGGGTGGGTACCCAATTACTCCAGGCCTCAACAAGTGCGTGACTCTGTCCAGACATGGAATACCTCATCAAGAAAGTAACGAACGCAATCAACCCATCAGAAGCCGGGAAGCTGACAACAAGCAGCCCAAAGTACGAAATAAAACTTCAAGCTACACCATAAACACCCCTACATAGCCAAGTCGAGACCAGAAGACTGAAAGGGGGTACTTGTACCAAAAATTGGATTGCAGTTGCTTAGAATCAATCAATCAATCATATACCATGCCGGAAAGCGTGGGCGGTCATGACTCGCCATTTCACTCGATCACCAGCATCGTGGGAATCAGCTCAGTGTTCCTGTCCCGTCCATGCCATGTAGCCAAGCCATCCAGGTATTTTCCTCTTGGTCTGTTCCCTTCGATCTTGCCAGTTGTCACTAAGTTCTCCAATCCATTTCTTCTCATAACATGTCCAAAAAATTTTGACTGTCTACGTCTAATTTCTCTAATCAATTTATGATTTTCATTTGTCTCCTGTAGTACTTGGTCATTGGTTTTTCTGTCTGTCCATGGTATTCTTTGCATTTTCCTCAGAAACCACATTTCTGCAGCCATCAGATGTTTTTCAGCTTGACTGTACATTTTCCAAGTTTCACATCCATGCAACAGAACAGGCTCTATGTATCCCCTCAATACTCTTTTTCTCATTTCATTTGACATCTTTTTATTGGTCAGAATGTTTTTCATCTTGCTAAAGGCTACTTTCACCATGGCGATTCTTGTTTTAATCTCTTCAAGGTATCTCCCATCAGATGTTATGACTGTTCCGAGATAATTGTACCGATTCACTTGTTGAAGAATATTCCCATTTACTTGTATATTACATCGTGGTACTTCGTTCTTCCTAGTGACGACCATAACCTGTGTCTTACAATTTAATTCCAACCCCAGCTGCTCACTGTGTGCAACAACTGCGTCTACTAATTGTTGTAGATCTTGTGCATTGTCTGCAATCAATACTGTATCATCTGCATATCTAATGTTATTGATGTTTCGTCCTCCAATGCTGATTCCATTTATATCTTCTACATTCCTGAAAATATTTTCACTGTATAGGGAAAAAGATCTGGAGACATCACACATCCCTGCCTAACACCTCTCTTAATAGGTTGATATTGTCCCACTTCATTATCAATCCTTATGGCAGCTTGTTGTTTCCAATATATGTTTTTTATAAGTCTAATGTCTTTCCCATCAGTTTGTAGATCTGCAAGCATATCTACCATGTTGACATGTCTAACTCTATCAAAAGCCTTTGTGTAGTCAATAAAGCAAAGATGTATATCCTTGTTTACTTCTGTAGAATGTTCAATAACTGTTCGCAGCATATATACAGCATTTACTGTACCCTTTCCTTCTACAAACCCACATTGTTCTTCCCCTATTTCAGGTTGTATTTTCTTCCTCACTCTTTGCATGATAATTCATAACAAGATCTTTGTGATGTGGCTCATTATACTAATTGTTCTATGTTGATCACATTCCAAGGTTCCTGATTTCTTTGGGATTGCAATAAATACAGAGTTACATAATTCAGAAGGTATACATCCAGTATCATATAATGTGTTCAGCAGTCTGGTGACTTGATCTAGTCCAAATTCTTCTAAAGCTGTAATAATTTCTGTTGTGATGTTATATGCACCGGGGGCCTTGCCAGTTTTCATATGCTTAAGAACATTTCGAACCTCCATCTTCAAAATTGGCGGCCCTTCATTATTAAACCTAATATCATACTGTTCGTCTCTGTTATCATTATAAAGGTTTTTCACATAATCTGTCCATACATGTAGAATCTGATCTTTTTCTATTATGATTTTGCCATCTTCAGTTTTTAGACAGCCTGTTGATGTACTTATTCTTTTATTACTAAGTTCCTGAATTCTTTTGTGCACTCATTTGGTATTTTGACTGTTGTGTTGCAAGGATAAAATAAAATATAAAATATCTACAACAGTTTTAATTCAAAGTGAATTACCCTTTATCTGTTATGCCTAGTCATGATTGCCCTTAACATATTCAGCACAGTAGGCCTGTCATTATCTTGAAATCATTCAGGAAGAACCTGTCCTTGTACAAAAGTAGGTCAGCTAAATGTCATATTGTATAATTCTTTAACTCATGTTCAGTGTCTGCTGGGTGTTGCCCATGTAAATGTGTTGTCCTGAGCCTCCTGTAGTTTGTATTGGCAGTGGATTCTTTCCTGTTAACTTTCTTCAACTAATGTAGGATATATTTACACAGAACTGTTTTCTGCTTTTTGTTTTTTAAAAAGTCCAGATATAAATGTTTTCACATCTGCTTGCTTTAAAACCTTAAACTTTGTGCACAGCAATATAATTTAAGATATTAAACAAATTCGCAGGTGTTTCTATTCTATACAAAGCAAACCTGCAATAATTACACTTTAGTGCAACAAGTTTAGACTTATCTTTAATATGAATCCCCGTTGACTTGGCCAGATTTCTATGGTGCAGGACAATAGCTCGCAGATGGAGTATGGTTGTGGCCAGTTCTGGTTCGTGGACCCTAACGCACGCATTCAAGCAATGCGTCCTTGAATGTATTTGTTTCTTTTGCTGCCTCTTGGTCCTGAATATTAGGCATGATGCTGTATGCTAATTTATTCTGTACTCTGCTGTATACTGTGCAAACCTTTTGGCCTTGTCAAACAGTAGCCTAAGCTGAATTTAATGGATCACTGAGTGAACTAAAAAAGGCAGTGAAGTGTATACAAGAGACAGCATTGCATATATAAGTTCAAGCAAACGATAGAACTGATATTCTTTGTGTGCCATTAATTGCCGTCCGTCTATGTCGTTGTTATTGCTTTCCTAAATTTGTGTCAGTTTTATTGCTGTCTGATCTCTGTGTCAGTGTTATTGCTGTCTGATCTCTGTGTCAGTGTTATTGCTGTTAACAGGACCCCAAAGGAAAGCAAAGAATATTAACACTGCTGCCTGCCACGCATGCCGTAAAAGGCGACTAAGGATTCAGCCTGTGTGTTACTGGGACCCACAAGGGTCGCAAAGAACGGTAATACTGGAGCCTATCCGGCATGCTGCTAGAGGTGACTAAGGAAGGATTCGGCATAGGGCTGGCTACCCCATCACATAGAACAATTCAGCCACAAAAAGAACAATTCAGCCACAAAATGCAACCATCCATGAACAAGTCCGGCATCTACATCAGTGTTGTTGCTGTTCAATGTCAAGAGCAGTTGCTTTCTGATGTCTTGTCAGAGAAATTGCTGTCTCTGTCAGTACACTTGCTGTCTTATATCATGACAGTGTATTTGTCCAACATCACATGTCAGTGTAGTTATCCGACATCACATGTCAGTGTAGTTGTCTATCACATGTCAGTGTAGTTGCCTATCACATGTCAGTGTAGTTGTCTGATATCACATGTCAGTGTAGTTGTCTAATATCACATGTCAGTGTAGTTGTCTATCACATGTCAGTGTAGTTGTCTGACATCACATGTCAGTGTAGTTGTCTGACATCACATGTCAGTGTAGTTATCTATCACATGTCAGTGTAGTTGTCTATCACATGTCAGTGTAGTTGTCTGACATCACATGCCAGTGTATTTGTCTATCACATGTCAGTGTAGTTGTCTGATATCACATGTCAGTGTAGTTGTCTATCACATGTCAGTGTAGTCTGACATCACATGTCAGTGTAGTTATCTGACATCACATATCAGTGTAGTTGTCTATCACATGTCAGTGTAGTTGTCTTTCACATGTCAGTGTAGTTGTCTGATATCACATGTCAGTGTAGTTGTCTATCACATGTCAGTGTAGTTGCCTATCACATGTCAGTGTAGTTGTCTGATATCACATGTCAGTGTAGTTGTCTATCACATGTCAGTGTAGTCTATCACATGTCAGTGTAGTTGTCTGATATCACATGTCAGTGTAGTTGTCTGACATCAGATGTCAGTGTAGTTGTCTATCACATGTCAGTGTAGTTGTCTATCACATGTCAGTGTAGTTGTCTATCACATGTCAGTGTAGTTGTCTATCACATGTCAGTGTAGTTGTCTGACATCACATGTCAGTGTAGTTGTCTATCACATGTCAGTGTAGTTGTCTGATATCACATGTCAGTGTAGTTGTCTGATATCACATGTCAGTGTAGTTGTCTGATATCACATGTCAGTGTAGTTGTCTATCACATGTCAGTGTAGTTGTCTGACATCACATGTCAGTGTAGTTGTCTGATATCACATGTCAGTGTAGTTGTCTATCACATGTCAGTGTAGTTGTCTGACATCACATGTCAGTGTAGTTGTCTATCACATGTCAGTGTAGTTATCTGATATCACATGTCAGTGTAGTTGTCTGTCACATGTCAGTGTAGTTATCTGATATCACATGTCAGTGAAGTTGTCTATCACATGTCAGTGTAGTTGTCTGATATCACATGTCAGTGTAGTTGTCTGATATCACATGTCAGTGTAGTTGTCTGATATCATATGTCAGTGTAGTTGTCTATCACATGTCAGTGTAGTTGTCTATCACATGTCAGTGTAGTTGTCTATCACATGTCAGTGTAGTTGTCTATCACATGTCAGTGTAGTTGTCTATCACATGTCAGTGTAGTTGTCTATCACATGTCAGTGTAGTTGTCTATCACATGTCAGTGTAGTCTATCACATGTCAGTGTAGTTGTCTGATATCACATGTCAGTGTAGTTGTCTGACATCACATGTCAGTGTAGTTGTCTATCACATGTCAGTGTAGTTGTCTATCACATGTCAGTGTAGTTGTCTTTCACATGTCAGTGTAGTTGTCTGATATCACATGTCAGTGTAGTTGTCTATCACATGTCAGTGTAGTTGCCTATCACATGTCAGTGTAGTTGTCTGATATCACATGTCAGTGTAGTTGTCTATCACATGTCAGTGTAGTCTATCACATGTCAGTGTAGTTGTCTGATATCACATGTCAGTGTAGTTGTCTGACATCAGATGTCAGTGTAGTTGTCTATCACATGTCAGTGTAGTTGTCTATCACATGTCAGTGTAGTTGTCTATCACATGTCAGTGTAGTTGTCTATCACATGTCAGTGTAGTTGTCTGACATCACATGTCAGTGTAGTTGTCTATCACATGTCAGTGTAGTTGTCTGATATCACATGTCAGTGTAGTTGTCTGATATCACATGTCAGTGTAGTTGTCTGATATCACATGTCAGTGTAGTTGTCTATCACATGTCAGTGTAGTTGTCTGACATCACATGTCAGTGTAGTTGTCTGATATCACATGTCAGTGTAGTTGTCTATCACATGTCAGTGTAGTTGTCTGACATCACATGTCAGTGTAGTTGTCTATCACATGTCAGTGTAGTTATCTGATATCACATGTCAGTGTAGTTGTCTGTCACATGTCAGTGTAGTTATCTGATATCACATGTCAGTGAAGTTGTCTATCACATGTCAGTGTAGTTGTCTGATATCACATGTCAGTGTAGTTGTCTGATATCACATGTCAGTGTAGTTGTCTGATATCATATGTCAGTGTAGTTGTCTATCACATGTCAGTGTAGTTGTCTATCACATGTCAGTGTAGTTGTCTATCACATGTCAGTGTAGTTGTCTATCACATGTCAGTGTAGTTGTCTATCACATGTCAGTGTAGTTGTCTATCACATGTCAGTGTAGTTGTCTATCACATGTCAGTGTAGTCTATCACATGTCAGTGTAGTTGTCTGATATCACATGTCAGTGTAGTTGTCTGACATCACATGTCAGTGTAGTTGTCTATCACATGTCAGTGTAGTTGTCTATCACATGTCAGTGTAGTTGTCTATCACATGTCAGTGTAGTTGTCTATCACATGTCAGTGTAGTTGTCTGATATCACATGTCAGTGTAGTTGTCTATCACATGTCAGTGTAGTTGCCTATCACATGTCAGTGTAGTCTATCACATGTCAGTGTAGTTGTCTGATATCACATGTCAATGTAGTCTTATATCACATGTCAGTGTAGTTGTCTATCACATGTCAGTGTAGTTGTCTGATATCACATGTCAGTGTAGTCTGATATCACATGTCAGTGTAGTTGTCCGATATCACATGTCAGTGTAGTCTATCACATGTCAGTGTAGTTGTCTGACATCACATGTCAGTATAGTTGTCCGACATCAGATGTCAGTGTAGTTGTTGTCTATCCATGTCAGCGCTGAAAGCACTAAAGATTTATTTATGGGGAGGAAAAGCTGAGGAAAAGACCTGTTCACTCATCTCACATTCTGCAAGCTGAAATGGAAATCCAGTGTTTTGATTCCCATTGAGACATCTGTTGTTGAGTATATAATGACAGTATGCCAAAATCAAACTAGGGTCTGGGCAGGAGAACTGAACTAGAGAGACCAAGAGTTCCTCTAGGAACAACATAGAAGAGTCTTACAGAAGGTTGTTGTTCATTGTTGCCAGCAGGACCATGATATGAGTCTTTGGGTGGTTCCTGAGGTGGGTTTGTAGGGGCCGGGCCAATCTTTTAAAAGCTTCAGTATGTTTATGGGTATATCAGTAGTAAACATATGTATGAGGTTTGGTTTATTCATGCAGTGTAATAGACAGACTTAGAATATTTCACTCTTACATTAAATAAAGTTAGTTGCATATCCTTTATAGGACATAGCAGTCAACCCCAGCATTTTGTTTTTTACTGTTCATGATTCCTGGGCAAGTTTACATTCAATAGTTTGCCATTGTTTTCTGAATGACCGGCACCTATACCATGTCATGAAACAATGTAAGACGGTCGGCTGCCAAATCGGCCACAGCTGTGTTTCGAACGCGGTATGCGGGATTACGAACTGTGTCCGTAACCACCTTGCCACGGAGCACGTAGCTTTTACATTTTTTTTTTAAATGTTGCATATCCCTTACAGGACGTTGCAGTCAACACCAGCAGATTCTGCCATTAAAACTCATCTGCATATGAAAATTATAAATACTATGCCCTCTAGATATTCAAGGCTGGTACAGCTTTATCATCACTAAAGGAGGTCATCATAGCTGAATGGATAAGAACATATGTTCTTAAACATTCTGTGCTGATGCCGAGGTAAGCGGTTCACCCCTACACCAAACAGCTGGACTAAAATGTTGACCTGCCGTCCTTGACTTGGGGGACGTTGATTACAGGTACCGCTGAAGTCGGAGTGGGTTCTCCTGATGGCGAGGGACACTGTTAATAGGGAAAGCTAACCCACACGCAAAATTCAGTCCATCACTACTATAAAAAGTGTGCATAGACTACACTTGAGTTCAGAGTGAGCGAGCAGCCCCCCCCCCCCCCCCCCCTCTCAAAAAAAAAATACCTTTACATGTGAATGAATACACACTTTTACCATTGTGCATAAAGTTTGAGATTGTATATTGCCATTAGAGATGATTGTGTGGAATTAATGGAGTAAAGTTGTGTAAGCTAGTAATGTGGAACTTAAAGCACGAAGGAAAGAAAGAGAATACAAGAAATACAGAACATTTACATTTCATATGAAATTGTAACAGTGTTTAAGAACAAGGCCTTGGTACAGAATAGGACATCTTTAAGAATAAAATAACTTAGGGCTGTTGAGCAATCTTTGCTCTAGAATTAACAAATTAAAAGTAATATAGAGAAATCACAAAGGAAAAGGCCTAAATTGCC
The DNA here is from genome assembly GCA_963921405.1 of Cepaea hortensis. Taxonomy (NCBI): domain Eukaryota; kingdom Metazoa; phylum Mollusca; class Gastropoda; order Stylommatophora; family Helicidae; genus Cepaea; species Cepaea hortensis. The sequence goes on from OY992889.1 coordinate 20,124,200, forward strand.
TGTTAGTACACATGTATGTGCCTTGCTGGCAGTGCTACAGGTGTATAATTGATGCATATTATGCAGACACATGTGCATGACAACATAATGATAGATGTCATACTCGTAACACTATAGAGACATGCTGTGGAATGTCTATTTACGTAATATCAAGCATGTTGGCAGTGTGGTGTTAGATTTATATTTTCCTGTGACTGAGCGACACCCATGCATTAGTAGGGTCAGTATGACACCTGCTATATTTGTACCCACTGGCATGTTTCAGATCTCACAATGTTCAGTTGATGATGCTCTTAAGAAGAGAGGTCAAACAGAACTGTATACTGTACCCAGGCCCTGTTTAACTTAGTGTTTTTAGTGACATTTTTTTTCTTGTGCTCTACTTCTACTGCGTTCATTCAGAATTTTTTTCTGGATGTAATTGCGTTGTGCCTGTTTACAGCAGAGCTGCATTCTTGCGCCGTTAGGCTGACACATCCAACTTCTGCGGGCATTTGTTGACCGGGTTAACCTTCCCTGTTTTTCTTGTGCTCAATGGCTTTGAACACCAGCATCGTCCATAAATGGGCTACTACTTCTATTGCACTGGACTTATTTATGCATGTGGATTAGCTTTCTGAATTACCAATGTCCCTCGCCATCAGGCAAACCCACTCCGACTTCAGAGGTACTTGTAATTTATGTCCCCAAGTCAAGAACTAGAAGTCAACATTTTTGTTAAACTGACCTGTGTTGGGATTGAACCCGCTACCTCGACATCAGCACACCAGTTGATTAAGAAAGAGTGTTTTATCCATTCAGCCATGCTGACCTCCTTTAGTGATAATAAAGCTGCACCAGCCTTGAATATCTAGAGGCCATAATATTTATAATCTGCATATGCAGATGAGTTTTAATGGCAGAATCTTCTAAATATCTTATGCCTATTTATCCTCTATTGGAAATTTAAGTACTGGGATATCAGTATAAGTAATTTCATTATTGGCATATCAGTATCAGAAATTTGAGTATTGGGATATCAGTATCAGAAGTTTCAGTATTGGGATATCAATATCAGAAATTTCAGTATTGGCCAATACATTTTCACAGCTTCACACTAGTACAGTACAAATTGGCTCAGTACGGACCCTGTTTGACCGAGCCAGAAAGATATGCACCCAGGACACACTGACAGAATAATTTGAAACTAAAGAATATCTTTCACCTTAATGGGTACTTCACTGGATATATAAAGAACCACTTCCAACAGCTAAAACGAACACCCAACGAAACATCAGTTCCCAAACTCAAAGCATTTATGCAACTAACCATTCAAGGAGATGACGTACTGCAACATCCACAGGACCAGCTCATTTCAGCGGTCGACTGAACATTCTTTGCTGCAGTTCATTATTTGATACAGAACTACACCTATTCCCACCCCAGCAGTAAAAGAACCTGTCCCTATATATGCCAAATCCGATTGTATTTATCAATTTACGCGCAGGTACCAGTCTGCCTAGCCGGCTCCGTGACGAAGGGCTTGCGAGCGCAATTTGTAATCCTGCACACCGCGTTCAAAACACAGCTGTGCGTGATTTGGCAGCAGACCCCCTTGCAGTGGTTTTCACTCAATGGTATGAGTGCCGGAAATTTGCCAACAGATTACAAACAGCCAAAAAATACTGAGGTTGACTGCTTCGTCCTGTAAAGGATATGCAGTTCACTTAACCTACATTGACAGAACAGAGAGGCAATTGAATGACAGGTTGGTTGAACACATACCCAACTGCATTGACAGAATAATGCAGACTCCGCAAACCTGGCAAAGCTACACACTACAAATCTTCTACGTCATTGATTGGCCGGCAGATTTTTGAAACTGGTCATGTGATTGATAGTGATAATGCGTTTCGTGTGTTGTTTAACACACTGAATGGTCACATGTTAAAACTGGCAGAGGCATTGCTATTCATTTACAGAAACTAACTTTGTGTGAACAGAAAGACACGATAGTCAGTTTAAAATTACCGTGGTAGACAATTCAAATTACCGTATGAATATGTGTTGTTTATTTCAGCTTGAAGGATTTATCTAATTACTTTAGTGTATGTTGTTTGATGCATTATATAGATTTGTTTGTTCTCATATTTTAATTTAATGAATTGTTAATACTCTACCTGTCATGCTTTCATGCTTATGTTTGTTGGATGTTCCGTCATGTTTGTGGCTTTTATGTGCAGGGCTACAGATTTATGTACAACGCACCGACAGCTGCTGTAGGTTATGACTCTGACTATTGGATGGGAGCCACAGCTACTATACGACCGGCTGATCCCGAGGACTATGTGTGTGGCATTATCTGGGAGATCAGTATCAATGACCTTGAGGCCTTAGACATGTAAGTTGTTCACTATAGTTTGTGGTCCTTGAGTGTTTGTGTTGTTTTGTGGCTTTATTTTGGTTTTATATCTCCCTGAATTGGTTTGGTTTGGGTTTTAAAGGATCTTCATACCACACCAGCCACTTCCATAGGTGCTCCAGTTTCTGCTATAGATTACACAAGGAACATTTCAGCACAACGCACAAATCCCACAGGGCAGGCAAGGATTCAGATGTATGTAATTACTAGAATCACACCTGCTGTCAGATGTATGTAATTACTAGAATCACACCTGCTGTCAGATGTATGTAATTACTAGAATCACACCTGCTGTCAGATGTATGTAATTACTAGAATCACACCTGCTGTCAGATGTATGTAATTACTAGAATCACACCTGCTGTCAGATGTATGTAATTACTAGAATCACACCTGCTGTCAGATGTATGTAATTACTAGAATCACACCTGCTGTCAGATGTATGTAATTACTAGAATCACACCTGCTGTCAGATGTATGTAATTACTAGAATCACACCTGCTGTCAGATGTATGTAATTACTAGAATCACACCTGCTGTATATATGTGAGTTGGTCTTTTAATTTGTAAGTTTAATCTGGGCATCAACTGGTTCAGCCTGCTCTTATATATTTCCAAATAACTAGGGCTTATTAATATCACAGTGAGTACATAAGCTAAGGTTTATCACTCTTATCCGAGAAGGATTGATGTTCACTACAAACCCCTGAATCAGTGAGAGAGTACACCAGTTTCTTATTTCTGTATAAAAAATTTAAAAAAAACAAAACCATACCATACTTGCCATAAATTGAAACAGCTCTGCACAAATTAAGAAGCAGGCATCATATCTGTAAGTCTGGACTTAGAGAGAGAGAGAGAGAGCAACATTGTGATTAAATAAAACTCAAAACATACAATGAAAATCATCACACAATTTGTGGCTTGCTGCACTAAAAAGAGGGGGGTGGTGGTGGGGTGTGTGTGTGCGGGAGGGGGTTGGGGTGTGTGTCTGATGGGGGGAAGAGAGTGAGAAAGAGAGATTTGTAAGAGAGAGAGCGTGTTGTAAGAGAGGGAGTGTTGTGAGAGAGAGTGTTGTAAGAGAGAGAGAGTGTGTTGTAAGAGAGAGAGAGATAACTTCAAACAATGTAAGATCATCATCCATCATCATCTGGTGGCTTGTTCTGTGCAGAAGTTTGCTGACACAAGCCTTGAAATGTCTCTATCATTAGCCAGATGTCCTGGTCCTGCTGTTGCCATGTGTAAAGTATCTATGACACCTTCAATCCATATATGGTGTGTCTTCCTGTTCTTCGCCTTCTGTGTACAGCTCCATCCATAATTATCTTTTTCAGTCATTTAGTTCGTTATTTACACGCCCAGAATATTTCATTTTCTGCACTTTCTTTTGTCTTAATAACCAGTCTTATTCTCCTGTTTCTTTTGTTCACTTGAAATTTGTCTATATGTGCAATGTTGTTTCTTGTATAAACTTCACTGTATCAATGTTATTCAATACTGAGTTCTTATTAGATAAATCTGTTCATTTTTGTGTGTGTGTGCAATAAATTTGTAACAAGTAGTCAAATTAATGGAGAAAAAAAAAAGAAGAAATGAAGGCTGTGAGAGGAGATTCTGCATAAGAAATAATGTGTTCATAATGGGAGTTGTGGAGAAACATGGTCCCCTGCACCAGTTGGCACGACATTTTATAATGATGGTAGTTTACTTGACAGACCCATGAGTTAATAATTGGAGTTGTGGATAAACATGGTCCCCTCCACCAGCTGGCAGGACAGTTTATTATAATAAGTGGTACCTGACATACACATGAGTTAATAATTGGAGTTGTGGAGAAACATGGTCCCCTCCACCAGCTGGCAAGACAGTTTATTATAATAAGTGGTACCTGACAGACACATGAGTTAATAATTGGAGTTGTGGAGAAACATGGTCCCCTCCACCAGCTGGCAAGATAGTTTATTATAATAAGTGGTACCTGACAGACACATGAGTTAATAATTGGAGTTGTGGAGAAACATGGTCCCCTCCACCAGCTGGCAAGATAGTTTATTATAATAAGTGGTACCTGACAGACACATGAGTTAATAATTGGAGTTGTGGAGAAACATGGTCCCCTCCACCAGCTGGCAAGACAGTTTATTATAATAAGTGGTACCTGACAGACACATGAGTTAATAATTGGAGTTGTGGAGAAACATGGTCCCCTCCACCAGCTGGCAAGATAGTTTATTATAATAAGTGGTACCTGACATACACATGAGTTAATAATTGGAGTTGTGGAGAAACATGGTCCCCTCCACCAGCTGGCAAGACAGTTTATTATGATAGTGGTTTACCTGACAGACACACATGAGTTAATAATTGGAGTTGTGGAGAAACATGGTCCCCTCCACCAGCTGGCAAGACAGTTTATTATGATAGTGGTTTACCTGACAGACACACATGAGTTAATAATTGGAGTTGTGGAGAAACATGGTCCCCTCCACCAGCTGGCAGGACAGTTTATTATGATAGTGGTTTACCTGACAGACACACATGAGTTAATAATTGGAGTTGTGGAGAAACATGGTCCCCTCCACCAGCTGGCAAGACAGTTTATTATGATAGTGGTTTACCTGACAGACACACATGAGTTAATAATTGGAGTTGTGGAGAAACATGGTCCCCTCCACCAGCTGGCAGGACAGTTTATTATGATAGTGGTTTACCTGACAGACACACATGAGTTAATAATTGGAGTTGTGGAGAAACATGGTCCCCTCCACCAGCTGGCAAGACAGTTTATTATGATAGTGGTTTACCTGACAGACACACATGAGTTAATAATTGGAGTTGTGGAGAAACATGGTCCCCTCCACCAGTTGGCAAGACAGTTTATTATGATAGTGGTTTACCTGACAGACACACATGAGTTAATAATTGGAGTTGTGGAGAAACATGGTCCCCTCCACCAGTTGGCAAGACAGTTTATTATGATAGTGGTTTACCTGACAGACACACATGAGTTAATAATTGGAGTTGTGGAGAAACATGGTCCCCTCCACCAGTTGGCAAGACAGTTTATTATGATAGTGGTTTACCTGACAGACACACATGAGTTAATAATTGGAGTTGTGGAGAAACATGGTCCCCTCCACCAGTTGGCAAGACAGTTTATTATGATAGTGGTTTACCTGACAGACACACATGAGTTAATAATTGGAGTTGTGGAGAAACATGGTCCCCTCCACCAGTTGGCAAGACAGTTTATTATGATAGTGGTTTACCTGACAGACACACATGAGTTAATAATTGGAGTTGTGGAGAAACATGGTCCCCTCCACCAGTTGGCAAGACAGTTTATTATGATAGTGGTTTACCTGACAGACACACATGAGTTAATAATTGGAGTTGTGGAGAAACATGGTCCCCTCCACCAGTTGGCAAGACAGTTTATTATGATAGTGGTTTACCTGACAGACACACATGAGTTAATAATTGGAGTTGTGGAGAAACATGGTCCCCTCCACCAGTTGGCAAGACAGTTTATTATGATAGTGGTTTACCTGACAGACACACATGAGTTAATAATTGGAGTTGTGGAGAAACATGGTCCCCTCCACCAGTTGGCAAGATAGTTTATTATGATAGTGGTTTACCTGACAGACACACATGAGTTAATAATTGGAGTTGTGGAGAAACATGGTCCCCTCCACCAGTTGGCAAGACAGTTTATTATTATGGTTTTACATGACAGAGATGTTAGCAGTGTCATTGAAATGTAACTTTCTAAAACAAAAATTTTAATTACGTTTTGACTGAAGTCAGATCTCCTGACCTTTTAACCTCACAGCACAAATTGAAAGGCTGAATGAGTTAATGCTTGTGTTGAATAATTGTACGTTAATCACTGGAATAATATTTGCTTTTGTTTTTCAAGCCAGGAGGTATTCTACCAGCCAATCGAAGTGGGCGTTGAAAATCAAGAAGGGCAGATAATCAAGTGCAGAACTTATGAGATGGATAGGGATACAATGAATGACACAAAACCAAGTCCACACTACAAGAAAGTTGTCGTAGCAGGGGCTAGACAAAATGGACTTCCAGAGGAGTATATCCGTTTTTTAGAAAGTTTCCCTGACAACGGGATCACACAAACTCCACCTCTTTATCGAAAGGTTGTTGACACGATTAACATGTTCAGAGAAAAGGCAGCAAAGGAGCAAAGTACAAATCATTACGTGGAAGCACATGACTTTTTGTAATGTTAAATGTCCCGTAACCCTACCTGTGGGTTATCGGGGTCCCCCGCAGCGGATGCATTCATAGTAGAAATCTGCCAGTTATATCTTCAGCCATATGTGTAAGATTGACAGTGCCATAGCCCGCCCAGGCCATATGTCCAGCATTTCTTGTATGTATCTCTAAGTTGCTTGCTGATAACATCAACAGTTTTTGAGAATAATACCAGCATAGTTTTCTAGTTTCAAATGGTGCATTCTAGAATCAATAGCTATCTTCTAATGTTTATGTATCTGCACACCACTATGGAGGTTAAAGAAGAAGAATATTAATCTAAATCATATTAATTATCAATAATCACCCATGTGGAGACATTCTCCTTTATGAAACCATCGGCCGTCTTCTCTTAAAGTATCCAGTACTTTCAAATGCTAGGAAAAGCCCCTACAACCGTCTCCAACAATTATTATGGATCAACAGAATAGCTTGTCAGGATCTGAACCTTCATAAGAATGGTATGTCTGCCAAGAGAAGGCAGTTCAGCAGCATTTTAATCAATAACAAGCAGCTACAGGATGTAGCTGGCCAGGTTTTTCAACAGTTTACTGCTGATGAGATAGTTTTTTTTAATCACCGGCATGTTTTTTTTTTTTATCACCGGCATGTGTGCTTATTAAAAACTATTTGATGGATGATTCATTTACAAAATGGTGTAGAAATTATTGCTTTAATGTTTGTAATTTTAGTTGTACATTTTCTAGGAGGTGAAGTAAATTTATATTTTATAGGGAAAGTAGATCTGATATTATGGTAATGTTAGCTGTTATATATAATTGTATATTTGGTTAACAAATTTTGTAGGAAATTTATATTATAAATGTGTATTTACTTGGGAAATTACAAATGTATATTTTCTAGGAAAGTTATACTTACATTCCTGATGAGATTAAATATAGTTGTATATTTTCTATGAGAATTACATATAATTTCATATAAATGCATATATATATATATATATATATATATATATATATATATATATATATATATATATATATATATATATATATATATATATATATATAAATTCTGCAGGCAAAATAAATATAGATTCGAATTTTCATCTCTAGACAAATTATCTATATTAAAAAATATGAATTCAATCTTTGGCAGTCTCCCTGGCCTAGGGGTTAAATGACTTTCTCCGTAATCCCGTTATCCACGTAGGGTAATGCAGCGCACAAGAATTGGGAGCGGTTCTCGTCACATTGGTAACTTACGGGATAAGTGAGTCGGCCGCTCAGAAAGCAGTGACAAACTACTGAGCGTAATCTTGCCAGATTGCTACTGGAACTATTAGTGTTGAAACTCTTCGCTGGTTGCTGAGGATGGGGACGGAGCGCTTATGGGAATGTCCCGAATGCTGTGATGTCGGTTCCTAGATCAATCAATCAATCAATCTTGCCAAGAAATCAACAATCAGCTGAAAGATGCTGATATTGACAGTGATGTCCTGTAAAGGATATGCAGGGGGAAAAAAAATAAATACCACTTTATAGTTTCTTAGAAAGAAAATATAATCATGTTTATAATTACATATTTTAAGGATTTGAAATATAGATGTTCTTTCTAGGAAAATTATATACACAAGTGTTTTCTTAAAATAAATGCAGTTTGGTGTTATCTGTGATATTCAATTATGATGAAGATTCTTGCCAACTGGCATAGGGGATCATGTTTCTCCACAGCACATGATCCCCAGCAGAATATTCTTCAGGTCTGATTTGTCCATGTCATAATGAAAAACTGTCAAGAATCATCTCTCGCTGTCTCCGTCTTCTTTGCCCATGAATCTTTCTAAGGGTTTATAGACTTCTTTATACCATTAAAGTAGTCCAGAGACTTAATTAAACCTTTGAAGTTCAGTGGCCTCATTCAACTGCTATAGGGGTTCATGTGCTTCATTAAAGCACTGAAGGGATCTATGAAATGTTCTTTAGAGCTGTAGGTTCCAGTTTGTATTCATTTATCTTGTAGTTTAACCATGATGAACAAAGGGAATATTTTGAAGCCCAATCCAGGAATGATCTCTGGTTGAAGACCTAAATATAGATTCAGCAACTTATTCGAGGAGGCTTTGTGTGAATTCAAATATAGTTTTGTCAAGGCAAAATGGTTATGAATGCATTCATATACCGCGCTTGAAACACAGCTGAGGGCAATTTGGAAGCAAACGTTGCACTGGTTTTCATACAGTGGTATCAGTGCTTGTTATTCAGAAAACAGTCGCAAACTGCTGAACATAAGCTTGCCAAGGAACCACAAATGTCCAAAATAATGCTGGGGTTGACTACAACATCATGTATAGAATATGTAACTAACTCTTTGGCAAGGAGAACGGGCATATAAGGAGATGAATCTGAAGTGTTCACACTCAATGTGCTACTGGAACCATCAGCATCGACACCATATGCCATTTGCTGTTGGAGCACCCGTGAATATTCCCACATTGCTGTGATGTTGAGGCTTCAGTAACCACTAGTAATTGAATGTATGTTGGTGTTTTATGTGTGAGTGTTGATTTGTAAAATTTGAATATTGATTTTTAAACTGGAATGAATATATATTGATTTTGTTTTTTAGTTTGAAATTTAGATCTTCTAATAAATATTCCTGAAACACTAGAAGTGTTCAGACTGTAGATTGTGATCTTAATCCCTGTGTGATTATTTTTAATGCATACACTTTTTATTGCCCAGTTTTGCTCCTCCATTTAAAAAATAAACTATAACCTGAATGCACTGAACTTTGAATGACTATTTTTGAGAGAAAGTAAAGGAAAAGGGCTGCATCATGAAGTTCTGTGCAGCAACATTGGCCGGATTCATGGTCATATTTTCTCTGAGCAAGACTTCATACAAGCATGGTACTTTTTTGAACTTGTGTATGGTGCAGAAGGCTGTTGAACGTTGTTGAGACTGTCATCTATTTGCAGTTATTGTTCATTTGACCCATATTGTTTTCAGTATGGGTGTAATTGATATTGTTTGTTTAAAGCAGAGGTGTGATATTTGCTGACAATCCGGCTTTTTGGCTGACATCCAAATTCTTCCCAGCATTTTTTGACCAGGTTTGTCATCCCAGATGATTTCGTAATACATTCCATGGCCTCGGAGTGGTGGTGGTGTTTCACCATTCTAAGAGAGAAAGAGGAAGGCAAAAGAGAAGATGGGTGCAGGATGTGGCGGATGATCTCCAGATGGGTGTATCGGACGCAGGACATCTTGCTTATGATCGAGAGGTTTTCCAGAAGTTATGGGAGCGAGGTTCTGCAAAGGACAGGCTACTGAATGAATGAATGAATGAATTGGTTGATGGCATATGCACCAATTGGGGGGGGGGGGGGGAACCACCTTCATTTCTCGATGAATTTCTATAGGGGTAGTGGACACAGCTTTACAGTCCCAACGTACTGGGTTCGGAGCCAGCTGAAGGTGATGTATGAGCAGATCGATTTGAGTTGAATTTCATACCAGTATGGGCATTGGCTGTTCAGAAAGCTGAATGTAGAGTTGCCTAGAAAATCTCTAATAATCAATAAGTGCTAGAGTTGATTGCGACTTTCTGTGAAGGATATGCAACTAACTTTGTTAATGCCAGTTGGTGAAAGGTGTTTGTAATGCCAGTTGATCATTTTATGTTTGCAATGCCAGTAATTTATTCTGGAGGGGGGGATGGAGTTATTGCCTCTCCATAGCACAAAGCCTGGGCTAAAATATAGAGATCATGTGTTGCCCATGCAGCATGATCCCTCTCTCGGCCTGCCTAGTTCACTCCAGAGGAAAGGTAACACCCCTACATCTGGAACAAGACAAGCTGCAGAAGCTGCCGGATCAGCAAAGCAATGCTCTAACTGTCCGCCTGTCGGAGCTTCGATCCTAGACCAGTCGCCAACCAAGGCTTAGGGCCTGGTCTGCCCTGCCATGACAATTTTGTCTTTAGCTTGCATTTCCTCGCACCAGGGTAAGGCTTGTACCCTCCCAATTGCGCTCTTCCGCCCGAGCCGTTGGCACAATGTGGGGTGTCGGGTTTGGTAAGCGCCGCCCAACGTTCGGCGCTAACAGAAACCAGGTAGTACCGTCTACTGTTATACGGTAGCTCAGTCATATCTGACTAAGACCTGACTGACATTCTGGAGGGGACACACATGAAAAAGGTGTAAGAATATTTGATGAAAAAACAGCCAAATCTATGAATGGATACTGGTGTATTTCAGATAGTTATAATGGTCAAAATCAAAGGCAAACCAATAGATATAAATATTATGCAAGTATATGCACCAACAACAAGCAGTAGTGATGAAGAAATACAACACTTTTACGATGAAATAGAAATGGCAATAGCTCAAATTGGATCACAAGGAATAAAAATAATACTGGGAGATTTTAATGCAAAAGTAGGAAAGGGAAAAATAGAGGATATTAGTGGGGAATTACGGTTTAGGTACAAGAAATGAATGAGGAGAGAAACTAATAGAATGGGCAAATATTAATGATATGATAATTGGAAACACATGGTTTAAACACCATAAAAGACAACTATACACATGGAAAAGCCCTGATATGAAAATATGCAACCAAATTGACTACATACTTATTAATAAAAGATTTAGAAATGCTTTAATTAATGTAAAGACAATGCCTGGTGCTGACTATAATAGTGATTATGTACCACTATGTGGACAAATAAAAGTCAGATTAAAGAGAGGGAAAAATGGTTAAAAACCTGAGACTTAATAAAGAGGTTCTGAAAGTAGATAAAGAAATTCAAGAACAATACAGAGTGACTGAAAAATAGGTACAATGCAATAGCTAAAATACAGAGTATAAATGAACAATGGGAACTGTTGAGGGACTCCATTTATCAAACTAGCAAAGAAATATTACCAGAGAGAAGTCGAAAAGCTAAGAAAAAAATGGATGAATGAAGAAATCTTAATGCTGATGGACAAAAGGGAACAGAATAAAAATGACAAACAAGAGTATGCTAAGATAAATACAGAAATAAGAGATAAATGTGTGAAGGCAAACAGAAAGTTTGTTAAACGAGCAATGCAAAAAAATTCAATAAACTTCCATTAAAGATCAAAAAAGTATGCATAGACAAATCAGTGAGCTCACAGGAAGAAAAATAAGAATAAATACAGGGTGTTTGAAATCAAAAACAGGAGAGATATTATTGGAGGAAGGTGCTATAATGAAGAGGTGGAATGAGTATATAAGAGAATTTATATAATGGAGAAAGGGAAGAATTAACAGAAGAAAGTAATTTAGAAGGCCCACCTATTCTAATAGAAGAAGTCGCTGATGCTATGAAACATATGAAGAAAGGAAAAACAGCTGGGCCAGATGAAATCACAGTAGAGGTATTGGGAGAATTTGGGGTAGATATATTAACCAAAATGCTGAATGATATTTACAACAGAGGATATTTACCGAGCGATATGCTAAAATCTGTATTTATAGCAATACCAAAGAAACCAGGAGCAATTCAATGTGAAGATTTTTGTACAATTAACCTCATAAACCATGTCACTAAGTTTCTACTCAGAATTATAATGAGAAGAACAAGAAAGAAAATAAAAATGGAAATTAGTGAAGAACAGTATGGTTTTATGGAAGGAAAGGGTACAAACAATGCAATATATATATTAGGAACACTAATAGAAAGGTCAATAGTGACACAGAGAGACATATATTTGTGCTTCATAGATTATACTAAGGCATTTGATAAAGTAAAACATGATGAGCTGATTAAAATGTTGGAAGATATCAACATTGATGGGAAAGATTTAAGAATAATAAAGAATATATACTGGAATCAAGTAGCAGCAATTAAAATGGGAAATAAAGAGGGTAGTTACGAACAGATAAAGCTAGGAATACGACAGGGGTGTGGTTTGTCACTCAATCTCTTCTCCCTATATAGCGAAGTAATAATGAGGGAGATCAAAGAGAAGCCAGGAATACTAATCGGAGGATATAATATAAACAATATACGCTATGCAGATGACACAGTATTGGTGGCGGATAATGCAACAGACCTACAACAATTATTGGACATTGAAGTATCAGAGAGTGCACAGAAAGGACTCTCATTGAATATCAAGAAAACAGTAACAATAGTGATATCAAAGAAAATGGGGACACCAAAATGTGACATAGAAATAGTAGTGAAAATTCTCAACCAAGTGAATTTTAAATACCTAGGGGCACTTATAACATCAGATGGAAGATGTACAACAGAGATTAAGAGCAAAATAGGGCATGCAAAAGCCGCATTTAAGAAAATGAAAAGTATCTTATGCAATAAGTCGCTATCAATGAATGTAAGAAAGAGAGTGCTAAAATGCTATAAAGAACCAGTTTTGCTGTATGGCAGCAAATCTTGGAATGTAAATGAAGAAATTAGGAAGAACTTAGAAGCAACAGAGATGTGGTTTTTAAGACGAATGTTGCGAATTCCTTGGACTGCCAGAGTAACAACGATTGCCTGAAAGAGGCTAATGAAACTAGAACACTATATACAACAATAGAGACAAACAGCATTCTTTGGTCATGTGATGAGAAGAGAGGCATTGGAGAACATCGTGACAACTGGAAAGATCGAGGGGAAGAGAGGCAGACAAGAGAAATGATGCTGGACTGATTGAGACGGTGGCATGGAGGAATATCATCAGCAGAGTTGATTCAGAACACCAAAGACCGAGATCTGTGGAGAGCCATGAACGCCTATGCCAGCGGGCACGGCACTTGATGATGAATGCCAGTTGATCATTTTATGTTTGTAATGCCAGTTGAAAATATCTTTTGTGTTTTTAAAGCCAGTTGATCATTTTGTGTTTGTAATGCCAGTTGATCATTTTGTGTTTATAATGCCAGTTGATCATTTTGTGTTTGGAATGCCAGTTATTCAAAGAATTTATATTTTGTGCTTGTGATGGCCAGTTTGTAAAACGTCATTGATATTTTGCATTTGTAAAACAATGTAGTAAAACTATAATTGATATTCTGTGCCTGCAGTGACAGTTTGTAATATACCAGGGGGCTCAAATGAAAACCGTAAATATTTGTTGTTGTTTTGGGTGAATATATTCTGAAAAAGTAAAGAAAAAACTATCATTTTTCAATGTAGTCACCACTGCTACAGTGCTTGGATTCCTGCAGAAAAATAATCATCTTAGTTGCGTGTGTAACCACTCTAGAGTCACTACTCGGTGTGCCTGAACCGGTCGTGAACACTCTGTCACACCATTTTGAAACTTCCTATTGCACTCATACACTTGCTGGACTGACAGGCGTGCATCACCATACTGGACCTTCATTTGCTGATGAATTTCTATAGGTTTCACACTTCACTAATAAAAAAAAAAACGGATGACAGAACTTTAAACTGTCCTTATGTTCGCCTGCACTGTGATGTCATGTTCTTAACACTCTTGACATCTTTAACAATATAGACAGGTTACAAGACAATATCATGGCTATTGTCATTTCTGTCACATTTTAAGATTGTCATTTGAATCCCCCTCATATAATTGATATCCTGTGCTTGCAATGCCAAGTGGTAACGTATAATTGATATCCTGTACTTGCAATGCCAAGTGGTAACATATAATTAATATCCTGTGCTTGCAATGCCAAGTGGTAACATATAATTTATATCCTGTGCTTACAATGCCAAGTGATAACACATAACTGATATTCTGTAATTGTGAAGCCTGTTGGTTAAAGATAACTATTATCTGTTTGTGAAACCGCTAAGTGTTAATCTACATCAGACAGATGCCAAAACTTGGCTAGAGACCAATGACCGAACTACCTGGTCGTGAGAATTCTCCAATATCTCGGCCGCTTTCATCAGTATGGTTTCCTTGATTGTTGGCTTTATAATACTTCCTGGCACTAAGGGCAGGCACCATCGCACTAATGGTACACCCACAAGTGATCAGTATCTAGCAGTTGGCAAAGAGCATGTGTGGTAACTGTGGGACTGGACTTGTGGGAGATTATCCATTTCTGCCCATAAATTTAGTTCTACATTTCAGCCGTGTTGTTTCGTTTGTTAAAGGAGGTTTCAGACAGCAGATTCACACATCCATTGGCAGTGTCCCAACCAATAAGCTTTTCAAGCCAGTCTGTCAGCCCTGTCATTGTCCTGTACTTCCATGTGGAGCCCAAGGTGTGTGTGTGTTTGTACTCGGATGTTTTGTTGCTGCCAGAGTGTTTGTGTACATCAGTACGGCAGTCATGGTTATAGTAAACATTCATTTATGTTCTCTAATGTCTGGTTCTGCAAGATCATATGTGGCAGTCATGGGTTATGGTAAACATTCATTTGTTCTCAAATGTCTCGTGCTGCAAGATCGTATGTGTATATGTGAGGCAGTCATGGTTATGGTAAACATTCTTATGTACTTCAATGTTTGGTGCTTCAAGATCATATGTGTAAGTCATTCATTGTTATGATAAACATTAATTAATGTGCTCAAATGTTTGGGAGCTGCCAATCTGAAGGCATTAAACAGTATGCAATAAACAGCCATTTTCCCAAATAGTTGGTTCTTATTGTGTTGTTTTAAAGTTAGCTTGTCTGTGGTAGCCTGTTTCATATACTGCTATTAGTTAGATGTCACGTTTTGTGTTGTTTCAGTTAGCCTGTCTTTAGTGCATGTGCTAGTTTATAATGATGTGACATTTGGTTTAGCTTGTCTTTAATGCACTAGCCCATGTGCTGCTTTATTGTATGTATTGTGTTGTTTCACAGTTTAGCTTGTATATAGTGCGCCACTAGTCCACGTGCTACTTTATGTTACGTATTGTTATTTCATAGTTTGTTTTTTTTAACGTTGCGTATCCCATACGGGACGTTGCAGTCAACACCAGCATTTTACAGCTGCTGTTGGTGTACTAGGCAAGTGTTACGTTCAGTAGTTTGCCATTGTTTTCTGAACGACCGGCTCCCATACCAGCACGTTATAACACAACGCGACACGATCTGCTGCACAAATCGGTAGTAGCTGCACAAATCGGTAGCAGCTGCGCTTCGAAATCCTGGTACCCGGCTCACGAACCATGCTCGCAAGCCTTTAGCCACGGAGCTAAAGAAATAAAAAGAACGGGAATCGCCAAAGACACATTTCCTAAATTAAAATATACAGAATTAGACAACTGATTAGCGTTGTGCTATATATGCATATAAAACCGTAAATTGATTAGAAAAATTAAGACGTAGACAGTCAACATTTTAAGGCACATTGTGAAAAGAAATAAACGAGAACTTGGTGACAACTGGCAAGATTAAAGGGGAAGGCAGATGAGTAAATATCCGGGTGGCATGGTAGGGACAAGAACCACGGCTCTGATGATTGTGTGAGATGGTGAAACATGTCCGTGCACGCTTATCGGCATGGCGCGTGATGTGTACGCAGAATTACTTCCCCACAATTGGAGCGCAAAGACACGAGGCAGACGATGATACAAGTAGGAAGAAAACATCAAGAGAAATACGGACTGCGGTCTGGCAGAATATAATATACTCTGTACGATATCGCTGTGTGTAGGAGCAATCGATTGTCAGCCAACTTCTATGTGCAGAGGAACTGGACTCGTTGAGAACTTAGTTAGTTAGTCAACAGATTATCCTCTTCCAAGATGGCGACGGACGGTCGTGTTGTTTTGTGTTCGTTAACTTTTTCGCGTAGGGGATGGATTTATTCATCTCTTGCGTGTAATTGGTGTGCCAGGATGTAAAACCAGGAGTTTCTACTCAAGATCTGCGCGGGTGCTACGGAGTTCGTGCATCGAGCGAAGCCATCCTTGAGTGAATTTTCAGCAGCGTGTGTGGTTTCTCAGTCTGTGTTTACGTTTTTTCAACATGGCGGAACAACGTGTGTTCTCCGAGCGGTCAGCAGTCAACATAACGAAGCGGCGTGGTAGCCGCGCAGGGAGAAAGAAGCAAGGTAAGCGTGGTGGTTTGAGACGTTTTAGACTCAAGTGTCACCGTCTAGGACTCAGGAATATCCGTATTCTATATTGGAACTGTGCCAGTGTAAAACAACGGGGCTCTATTTTAGAAACCCTTGTTTACAGGAACGACACTGTAGCACTCCAGGAGACGAGACTGGGCGATCAGCTACTCCAAATTGCCGGCTTCAAATGTTTCTACAACAGACGACATCTGGGAATGGCGATTCTCATTCGCGACAGCATGGTGGCGTCAGAGCTAGACATGTCCAGTTGGGACAGTGACGATATACAAATACAGGCGTTGAGAGTTCATTCCAGTATACCATTCGTGTTGGTTAATGTTTATGCCCGCAATGCGAGTGTGGACGCCCAGAAGTGGCAGTGCTTAAGTGGCATATTAGGCCACGAGAGAAATGTTATTTTCTGTGGTGACTTCAACGCTAAAGGCAGATCATGGGGAAACACTTCCTCCAATACACAGGGGGAGGAGTTCGAGACTGCACTGGAAACCATGAGCGATGAGGACAGTGCTATTGATCTGGCGCTAGTGTCCATTCAGTCCATAAATGCTCGGATCCCCTCCTCAGCAAATCCCGCAGCGTATAGCGACTAACGACACCAGTTCTGTGTTGGTTTATCAATCTTCTTTGGCTTCCTGCGTAGTAGTCTTGTTTGGCCACCCTTCTTTTGATTTGCTGTTCTCACAGACTGACCATGGTTGTAGATTCGCAGTCATCACTTGTTTCTCGCACAAGTCTTACTTCTCGTAGAGCATTCAGAATGTCAGCCTGATCCATGGCGCTTCCGTCCTCCATCTTAGCCTTACCTGCGAGCTTGTCAGCCCGCTCATTTCCTTGTACTCACGCATGCCCTGGCACGAAGATGAAACTAACCTTTGTCAGCCGAGACCGCTCCAGAGACAGCAACCACTCTCTTCGGATCTCCCCCATCTCTATCCTCTTGAGCATGTTCATTGAGTCGCTAAGGAAACATACCCTATTGAATGTCTGTGTCTCGAGCCATGTTATTGCTTTCCTTACTGCCATGACTTTCATAATCAGGCTACTTGTGGTCTCAACAAGAGCACCAGGGTCCTCCTTCACAATTCTCTCTCCGGCCCGCGCCGTAAAGGCCCATGAGCGTCTCACTCGGACGACCGACCCATCTGTGTAGATGACAGCACCACCGTCTGACGAATTCTCGAAAATCAACGCTTGTACTTCCGCCTCCACAGCTGCCGGATTTTCTTGTCTGCATTTTCTGTCTAGTTGGATGCAAACTGAACAGGACGTACAGAAATCTGTTGGCACTTGTACCCACTCCTCGCCAGGTTCCAAGTCCTCCAGTGAACACACCTGTTGAAGAATGTCTTCAGCTTGACCCATCCACGACCTTCCTCTTTTTAACCTGCTGCCCTTCACCTTCCTAATTTTCCCTATGCAGTGGATGTTGTGTGTTTGCGTTAATTCTGAGGTAGGCACGTGCTCTGCAAATTTGTATTCTGGCTTCAATGGTTGGAAAATCAAGAAGGTAGCGCATCGCCCTGCATGCTGTATCTCTTGTACATCCAAGAATAATGCGCATAGCTTCATTCTGTATCCTTTCCATCCTGTCTATCTGCTTATGGCTGAGAGTCAGGATTGCCATCGCATACTCCAAAACAGACATGACCAGCCTCTCGTATAGAAGACATAGATGGCGCTGCTCACAGTTTCTGCCGCCATCATCCGCATCGCAGCCAAACCCCGCTTGGCCTTTGTTATCACCTGGTCTATGTGCTTATTATAAGCAAGGCTTCGCTCAAAACGTATCCCCAGGTAATTCTTTCCACAGTCTCTGAACACAGATTAACATTTGGTGTTGGAGTATTGACAATATGATTATTCAAAGAGAACCATGTCACTTTTGCCTTTGTTGGGTTGACCATTGCCCCAGCTTCAGCACACCAAGTACTTATGCGATTGGGTTCGGTTTGCAGTTCCACAGCAACCTGATCTCTAACCTTACACTGTCGATACACTAAAACATCGTCTGCATATGACAATGTCCTCCCCGGTCCAGTGATCTGCTCGCTGGTTATTCTCACTGTGTAGGCGTTGAACACTACCGGAGATAATGGTGATCCCTGTGGTAGGCCATGATATAGTTTTGTTGGTTCCAAAGTCCAACTGCCATATCTAAAAACTACTTTCCGTTGGATGAGGGCTGCAGCGATCCAACTAAGGAGGAACGGACTTGCCTTGAGTTCAAGAAGCTGAAGCATTAGAAAATCCAATGGTACTCTGTTGCACGCGTCCTCAAGATCAATCGGTGCAGCAACGGTTTCAATGCCTGAGTGGAAACCTTCATAAACATCATGGGCAAAAACTGGTCCAGGTTTCTCTTTTGGAACGGTACCCTCCCAGGGTAGGTGGGAAAACACCTTGCTTCTCTAGCTGGCTTGATATTTTCCTGGCAATTAACTTCTCCAGCAGCTTGACTATTGTATTCTGCATGGTGATTACCCGATATTTTTGAATATTTGAATACGATACTTGAGAACTAAGTTAGATTGGCACATATCAAAGGCAAGGAAATATGAAGAGGTATGAGAACTCTAGACAATATAACAGTTAAAAGCTTTAACTGATTCAGTGCCAAACAAAAAGTTTCGACCAATCACGGTACACAATCTAATGGACAAGTATTATAATATTATTTCTAAACACTTGAAACTGCGGAAGATTATACAAACACATGTACAGACCAAGTGGAAGCAGAAGAAGGGACGGGCCTCGTAAACGATGGGCAGAGGGAATAGCCGAGTCCATATGAATCTCGATATATGAAGCCCTTAATGGGCACTCTCCTGCTGTTTATGCTTCACCTCGACACCGCAAGGCACAGAAGGAACAAGGCACAGAAGGAACAAGGCACAGAAGGAACAAGATGAGATGAGACTACGAAACAAAACCAGTAACACTTTGAGCCTAGTATGGCTTTCTTTCAGTGGCGTGCAAAGGGGAGTCTTCTCAGTCTCATTGTCAGAATGATGATTCGTGTGAGGAAGTGGAAGATGAAGGAGGTTTTAGCACATTTTTTTGGAAAAAAAACGATTTTGGCTATTTGAAGAAATCGATTTAAGGTAAATTGAAAATGACAAGAGTACAACATGGTCCAGAAAAATATCAAAATAAGAGTGGGCAATTAACCCCATTTGCTGAGAAAGATGGAAGAAGTTTTTTCAAAAAAGTGGTTTAACAAAGTTTCCACAAATGGAGAAATCGTCGAGAGAAAGTGGTTGTTATACTCTCCATACCGGGATGCATGCTACTGTTTTGTATGTTGTTGTTTTTTTTTTTATTTTCAAAGGAACAGCAGTCGTCTATGTCAAACTTTAGCCAGGAAAAAGGTTTCTTTACTTGGAGAAATTTGAGTCCTCGAATACCTGATCATGAGAAAAGCTCTTCTCATAGAGCTCACATTAGGGAATACCTGACCCTGGTAAGTCGACTCAAGAGTTCTACTACGGTAGATGCTGAACTTCAATAGCAAATGTCCGCTATGAAGAAGAAATGGAAAGCAATAAGTGAACGGATTGTCGAGGTTATAGCATTTTTGGTAAAACAGAATCTGGCCCTTCGTGGGCATCGAGGAGAAGGAATTTCATATTTATCGGAGCCGGAGGAGACAATAAGTGAAAATACAGGGAATATTTTAGCAACTATCAAACTGTTGGCAAAATATGATGTTACCTTGGCAGAACACGTGCAGAGAGGGAAAGATAAGCCAAAATGTGTAACGTATTTGTCCAACAGAAGTCAAAGCGAAATAATCGATATTCTTGGTGAAACAGTCAAGAAAAAAATTATTTCAGAAATTAAGGATGCCAAGTATTTCAGCATAATGTTGGATTCTACTCCAGATATTGCCCATGAAGATCAGGTA
The DNA here is from genome assembly GCA_963921405.1 of Cepaea hortensis. Lineage (NCBI taxonomy): Eukaryota > Metazoa > Mollusca > Gastropoda > Stylommatophora > Helicidae > Cepaea > Cepaea hortensis. Next base: position 20,144,780 of record OY992889.1, read on the forward strand.
TCCGAAATTCTACGTTATGTTCATATTGATGATGACAATAGAAAGGTAGAAATAAAGCAGGTATTTCTGGGATATTTCCAAGTCGACAAGAAAGATGCATTAAGCTTGGTAACGGAAATTCTTAAAAAATTAGAAGAAGATTGACATAAGCCTGGGTCACTGACATTGAGTTGAGTGACCGGGCAGGAGGAAGAATGGAGATGAGAGTGGGAGACAGTAAAGTGATTGACCTGGCTACGAGGAAAACAATCAACCCTCAGAAATAATGGGGCGGATATGAGTAGAAATCCCCAGGGGGGGATGGGTCGAGAGAGAGTTGTGTGTTGTGTGAAGTGAGGAGACTAAAAAGTCAGTGAGAGAAGAGACCGACTGCGGGTCAGGTCGTTTAAGAGAGAGCTCCGTGTTGTGTTGTTCTTCGAGTGGTGAAGACAGGCCTGAACCCAGAGTGGGTTCTGTATTGAGTGTGGGCCTAAAACCCAGAGTGAATTCTATAGTTGAGCAGTGGCTCCAACCCAATGTGTGGGTTGTATTGTGGGAGACCCAGCCGTGGATAGTAGCTGGATTACCTGTCTTGTGGATTGAGATTAGAAGCCAGCCGTGAGAAGGCATTGATGTGTGCTGGTTAAAATTGTGAGGAGGATATTTCTATTCTATGGATTACGTTATGTTCCTGGATGTATAAACCTGTTCCGTTTGTCCGTCTTATTTTTGTAATAAAGGATTATGTGCGCCAACGGAATCTTGTTTCATGCCTGGTGAATATGCACTGAGGGGGTGAGTTACATTGCAAGACAGATATCTCCATTGACACACCATGAGTATCGTTACCTAGACAACGACCATCACACAAAACTTATCATCAATATCATGAACAGTATCATCGTGAGAACTTCGTGATATTATCATGAAGAGAAACGTGTGACAATCTGAGAGCTCGTCCGATCAAGAACATCTGGGCGCTCGTCACTTAGTAAGGAGTATCTGGAAGGCTACGTACGGTCAAGAACATTATAGACAGTGTTGTCATTCTGAGATATTTGTGGGCTCTTCGCTGAAAGAGAGGAGTTATTATCGGTGTCTTCGTGCCATCAATTTAGACAGTACTGCGTCACGAGATTAACAGCAATTCTTTTGTGTGTGTAAGACGCCACATCGAAAAAAAAAAAAACTGTCAGCGCGCGGGGAGGGTACGCGGCGGAAATCACAAGCTAGCAGACAGTTCAAGTGAAGTCCACTACAGGTGATTTGGACCCAACCATATCGCTAAAGCGAATGGGGGTGCAGCGGCAGCACAAAAGTCGGTGATAAAGACACGCCACACAGACTAACCGGGAGAGTCCATTACGGTGACAGGTAAATTTGATACCAGGCAGGAGGGCTGAAATTAAAGACGAGTGTTGAATCCAGAGTGGCGAGGGCAGCGTGTGTGTGTGTAGAACATCCGCTGTCGGTGATAATGACAGGATTGGGAACCAAAGATAATTGACAGGTGTGTGTGTGTGCTGGAGGCAAGCGCACGGTGTTGTTGCAAGTTGACTGGTCAAGATTATTCGACGCAGTAAATAGGACGGGTGGGTACACCAGCGTCCAGGTACGAGGGGAAAGTTACGTTAACCCCCACCACAGCCGTGCTAGGGCAGCAGTGGAAAGTGTGATTTTCCACGAAGTTAATACCGCAGCCGGGTGGGGCTGTCAAGTTTGTGTGAAAACTGTTTTACGGAGGAATTTTTCACTGAGAGATAAAGAGAAATTGAGGTGTCCGGCAAGGCCAAGGCCGTGGACAGTGGAAAGTTACTGAGATGTTCCATAGTGGAACTGGATAAACAAGCTGTTTTTGTGTGAAACTAGACTTTATGTTCGGCTTTGTTAAAAGCCCTTTGTGTTCATTACCTTATAATCAGCAAACATTTTGTCAACGATTGATGACGTGGCATCTCCGCGTACATAGTTGCATACAGTTGCCAAAAAGAACTGACTGTACAGAGTGAAAGCGTTGAACATTTATTGCCATTAGTTTGGTCTTTTCTTTTGGGAAATCCATAACATTAATGATACAGCGAAGCGCCATCTCCGCAACGAGAGTAACAACAAATCGAAAGAACACTTTGGATTATTACCACGTACAGAGAAAGTACAATAACGTTACGGATATCACTATCATCTTCAACTTTTGTCGACAGTTGGAACTTTTGATCACCACGTGAATTCAATAACCACTCAACAAAACAAGAAGTCGGTTTGAAATCTAGCGTCGTAGACATTGAATAAAAAGAACTTTTGGCGACGGATTAGTGGGCACATATTTATCGGCCAACGATGTGGACATTCTGTTTGCTGCTCATTGTCTTATAAATATTGTTTTCGGTTGTTAAGCTGTTACTTGTATGTGGTCCAGTGTTTGTCAAGAGTAGGAGATTTGTGGGGTGTTTCTCGAGAGTCGGGATACAGCACACAAATATATATTCTTTCTGGTGCTTACGATATTTTTGTAAGAAAAACGTTAATGAGTTGACGTATCGTGCAGGGGCATTGAAATAGTCTTAACCAATATCTAGAGCCGAGTTGTCTGACGTCAGATCTGTGTATATTTTCAGTATATATTCTTTTTCTTTCTCTCTTTCTTTTCGTTATATTTACATATAATATTTGTTGTGTTCGGATATATGTTTTTATTGTGATCTTTCGTCATTTCTGCTGTCTAGTGGTCTTGGTCAATTTATATTTTTATTTTACGCGCACTGTGGATGTCTCTACACAAGCTTGTGGTTGTTACTGTGGTTTATTTCTGTGTCATCATCGTCTCCGTGTACTCAGCTTGTGAAGTCCAGCGTTGGATAGTCATCACTTAGTGTTATCATCCATTTGTTTGTATATGTATTGATATGTATGTTTAACAATATTTCCAGGGACTTTATGAACTTGTGGTCATAGATATATAGATATAAGGGAGTATAGGTGATACTTCCCCCCTCACTACCTAGTACTTATAGAGTGACTGGGTGAGTACAGAGTGATATTGTAGCACTACGGATTTACGTACACAGGGAGTGCGGGTGTACTTAGGCAAGTGACACAAAGACTAACAGCAGAGTCTGTACATTTATAGTTGGCTGATTCACAGCAACGTGTCCACAAGTACAAGATGCCTACTTTAATGGATTATATTGAAGCAGGTGAAAGAATAGGCCTGAAAGGTAAAGAGTTACAGGAGTATGCCGAAGCAAAAGAACAACAACAGACGGAAAGAGAGGAGAGGCATAATGAACGCGAGGCAAAGCGTCTACAGGAAGAAAAGTTAGCTGAGAAAGAGACACAAGTAAAACTAGCTGAAATGGAAAACAAACGTCTACAGGAAGTAAAGTTAGCTGAGATAGAAAACAAGCGTCTACAGGAAGAGACACAAGTAAAACTAGCTGAAATAGAAAACAAGCGTCTACAGGAAGAGAGAGAGACACAAATGGAACTTGAAAAGTTAAAACACACAAATGCGGTGGAAATTGAGAAAGAGAAGATTAAGAGGGAAGCTGAAATTGCTCTCAGAAAACTAGAACTATCTTCAAAGGGTCAAAGTGAGGAAAGCGGAAAACCTTCGCAGTCGTCACAGAGATTAAAACTGCCATACTTTACGGACCGAGACAACCTTGAATCTTATTTGGACAGATTTCAAGCAAGTGCGAAAGTGTTAGGCATCCCCGAAGAACAGTATGCTATTAGACTAGGGGAGCTTCTTACGGGGAAGGCACTAGACACCATGTTCAATTTACCTGTAGAAGAAAGGAACAACTACACTATCTTACGTCAACGTTTGCTGACTAAGTTCCAACTAACTGAACATGGATATAGAACAAAGTTTAGACAGTTAGTGCCAGAGACAAATCAAGATTTCACAGACTTTGCTAACACTGTAAAGAATACATTTAACAAATGGATGGAGCTTGCAGAAGTAGGGAAAGATTTTAATAAATTAGTAGATCTAATGTTAAGAGACAAGGTAGTATCTGCATGCAATTCTAATTTAGTGGCGTTCTTTGAGGAACGGAAGCCAAAGGACATAGACACAATGTCTCAGTTAGGTCAAAACTACATGACTGCACATCCTAACGTATCTATTGGGAAACTAATGAGTGAGGAAATAGTCTGTGCAGCGTACACTAAACAGGACCAGAATCCAGTCATCAGACCAAGGGCGAAAAGTGTGGATTCAGCACAGAAAGGTGAGCAGCAAGAACTTCAAGATAATGGTTTCCGAGGAAACAATGTTGGTAGAGTAGGACGGTACCCATATAGAAGAGGGAATTTCCAGAGACGTCCAAATTATGCCGGATGTTGGAATTGTGGGAGCTGGAGACACAAGGCAGCAGAGTGTGATGCACAACCATCAGATGGACCAACGAACAACACTAAAAGGGAGATTACTTGTTTCAAATGTGGAAAGAAGGGGCATGTCAGCCATCAATGTAGGATGAGAGAAACAGAGCACTCAAATGCAGTGCAAGTAATTGAGACGCTGAACAATGAAGATTGTAGTGGGTGCAAACCTCTTTTTGAAAAAGATGGTCAGCCAGTCTTAATATGTGGTCATACAGTAAAAGCAGGATCAGCAGTGCATGAAGGAGGAAGTCTGAAGTTGCATCAGGGATTTGTTAATGATAGACCAGCGTTAACAATTAGGGATTCCGGATGTACGTCTATCGGAGTGAGGAGAAGTTTAATAGATCCCTCGGATTATACAGGGAAAAAGATTAGATGCATAACATTCAACGGCACAGTAGAGTTCTACCCAGTAGCCATAATAACAGTAAAAACACCATATATCACTGGAAGAGTGACAGCGTGTGTTTTGGACTCACCAGTGGCTGATTTGATCATAGGAAATGTTATAGGAGTTAAAGATTGTACAGAAGAGGAAGTAGCTTATTGGGACCAAAAATATAGTGTAAACAGTAATGAGGTAGTTACCACAAGAGAACCTAAATTAGAGAGTATAGCTGAGGTAGAAGAGGCACTTGAAGTAGACACAGGAACTCAGGACAAGGATAGTACAGCTGAGCAGATGAGAATGGATCCCAAATATAGTGCTAGTGAATCCCAGAGACAAGATACTACTCTGAACAAATGTTCCCAAGGGTGTAGGAGAGTAGAAAATAGGCAGTCAAAGAAAGGTATATGGTGCTTCGAGAGGAAGAACAATGTTCTCACTCGCCGCTTGTCAGATAGTGGACTGCACGTGGGCAAGGAGCAGTACCTTTAGTACATAGAGACCGATATACTAGAACAGCTCAGGATAGTGCATGTGCAGGGCACATAGGCATAAGGCGTATGCAGCATAAAGCAAGGTGCCAGATATATGGGCCAAGATTAAATAAAGAGTTCAGACTAAACAGAGACTCAAGTGTAACGGTGCAATATGCAGATAGGAAAGTTGAGTCACGTCAAAAGAGTTTTCGTGACATTACTGACCCAGGGCTAGGGATATCAAACAGATGTTGTAATTGTAGAGGTACCATGAGTCATGGGTACATGAAAGGGAGACACAGCATCGACAAAAATCAGAGGTGGGTTAATGAAAGAACAGAACCACCTGATATTGGGTCGGTACACAAATAGTATTGTATGGTCGTGAAGTAGTAAGAGACCTGTGGTTACATAAGTATAATGCTTTCCTATGATGTATTATTATTGTGTGATGTATTATTATTATGTGATGTATTAAGTCATGCATTGGTACACAAGATAGAAAGTTGTTTGTATTTATGTGTGGGGAATATGGGAGTGTACTATGAGCATTTGAGGTATCATTTAGGGTGGTAGCTAGAGTAAGGTGCAGCCATACTTAGGGCTACCCAGGCTATATGTCTGAGTCACATATTTAGTAAGTTTTAGTCTCCCAATATTTGAAAACGAAGTTTTCTTTTAAGAGGGGGGTAATGACATAAGCCTGGGTCACTGACATTGAGTTGAGTGACCGGGCAGGAGGAAGAATGGAGATGAGAGTGGGAGACAGTAAAGTGATTGACCTGGCTACGAGGAAAACAATCAACCCTCAGAAATAATGGGGCGGATATGAGTAGAAATCCCCAGGGGGGGGATGGGTCGAGAGAGAGTTGTGTGTTGTGTGAAGTGAGGAGACTAAAAAGTCAGTGAGAGAAGAGACCGACTGCGGGTCAGGTCGTTTAAGAGAGAGCTCCGTGTTGTGTTGTTCTTCGAGTGGTGAAGACAGGCCTGAACCCAGAGTGGGTTCTGTATTGAGTGTGGGCCTAAAACCCAGAGTGAATTCTATAGTTGAGCAGTGGCTCCAACCCAATGTGTGGGTTGTATTGTGGGAGACCCAGCCGTGGATAGTAGCTGGATTACCTGTCTTGTGGATTGAGATTAGAAGCCAGCCGTGAGAAGGCATTGATGTGTGCTGGTTAAAATTGTGAGGAGGATATTTCTATTCTATGGATTACGTTATGTTCCTGGATGTATAAACCTGTTCCGTTTGTCCGTCTTATTTTTGTAATAAAGGATTATGTGCGCCAACGGAATCTTGTTTCATGCCTGGTGAATATGCACTGAGGGGGTGAGTTACATTGCAAGACAGATATCTCCATTGACACACCATGAGTATCGTTACCTAGACAACGACCATCACACAAAACTTATCATCAATATCATGAACAGTATCATCGTGAGAACTTCGTGATATTATCATGAAGAGAAACGTGTGACAAAGATAATATTGCCATCAATGACTGTCGCGGCCAAGAATATGATAATGCTGCAGTTATGGCTGGAGTGAGGGCAGGTATCCAACAGAGAATTCTTGACATTAACCCAAAAGCTGTGTTTGTGAATTGCGAGAACCACTGCCTCAATTTGGCCTGTGTCCATGCAAGTGAGATGAACCCGTTGTCGTTACAATTTTTGGAGTTGGGCAAAAGCTATTTACTTTTTTTTCTTCATCTACCTCCCGTTGGGAGGTCTTAAAATCATTTACCTTTAGAACTGTCAAAAGACAATGTGATACACGATGGAGTTCTCGCCATGACGCTGTGCAAGTAATACACGCGGGGTTGGCAACGTTATTGCCAGCCTTGAACACCTGCAGGAAGGATAATTTTCTAGGGAAAAATAATTAAAGAAGAAGGAAAATAGAGATTAGAAGACGCACTAGACAACATTCAATTTGAAAGCTATAATAGTTTTAAATAGCTTTCAAATTTTATGTTGTCTAGTGCGTCTTCTAATCGCTATTTCCTTCTTATGTGAGTGCCAAATAATACTATGTGTGTCTACATATGTAATCGTCTTAGTGGCCTCAACGGTTCTCCCCATTTATTTCTTGTGTTTACGTGTACAGCATTAGAACCGACCAATCATTTCTCTTCTTTAAATGTTTGTTCATATATACTCGACAACAGCATTACGGTCCGATGTGGTTGTGTGTTTGTTATTTGACCTATGCTGGTTTAATATGAAT